>PVJH01020907.1:0-39700 GCA_004026705.1 Nesogale talazaci
AAAAAAAAATCTTAGGACTCGCATTTTAAATCTAAAAACAGTATGAAAAGCCACAGAAATAAAGAAGATTACCACAAAAATGCATGCCCAGTGACTGGAGCAGGAACTGCCATTTTGTACAAAACTCACGTGCATTGGGGCAGATTCTGCTGTTTTGTTAGAGCGCTGATGCGAAATGTTCACGGCATTTTGAGTTGAAATGAGAGTGGGCTCAGCACTGGGGTGCAGCAGTACTTCCAGGAGCCCTGATGGTGCTGTGCTCTTAAGGGGTACTGGGCTCTTAAGGGGGCGGTTCAACCCCCAACTCCACCCCCAGCCTCTCTGAGGGAAAAAGAAGAGGCTGTTGGTTCCCATACAGATGTAGACTCCCAGAAACCCCGTCCAGGGTTCACCAAGTCAGAGGCAATGCGATGGCGATGAGTTTGGCTTGGTTTGAGTTTCGGATTGTTTTCCATACAATCCAGGCCCGAGTCTGATCTCTGGAGCCTTGCTGCCTGGTTCCCTTCCCAGCCACTGGATGGAAGGACTCAGCAACACTGCAAAATCACTGAGTTTCTCAAGGTCTCACTTTCCTCATATAAACAGGGGATAATGATGTTATAGGAGGTCCCAAGTGTGATGCCAGGAAGGCAGGGACCAGGCTGTCTTTGTCTCTCCCTGTCCTGGTGCCCAGAGGAGAAACTGGTATAAAAGAATCACTTACTCTCACAATAACAGAAAGACCAACATTTATTAACTGCCTACCGTGGGCAAGACTGTCCTCGAGGGGCTGCACATATTCTCTTATTGCATGTTTCCAACATCCTTATGATTTCTGGATAGTGGCTTGTCCCTGGACACCTGCTCACTGTCACATGTGAATGAGGCATCCCCACCATCCAGCTGTCAGCTAACCTGCTAGGTGAAGACAGCCTCCTGGGAGAGCCCAGCTGAGATCAGCCACGATCGACAGACATGTGGCTGCAGTGATGTACCAGCACTCGGGCAGGTATCGGTACACGCTCAGTGAGGGTTAGCAGCAGGGAATGCTGCACAACACAAGTCACTTTTTCTCCCTTTGGGATCCCTTCCTAAGGGAAGCACTCATGCCTGTCTTTGATTGTAAATTCCTGGAACACAGGAGTCACGTCTGCTGAAAGTCCTCTTCACGGCACTCGCTGCGGTTACAAGCAGAATACCGTCAGGGTGGCAGATGAGGACTCATGAGCTCTGAATTATTACACCTCCCCCGCCCCCACCCTCCCTCCCTGGCTCCGTTTCCAGAACTGGAGGAACTCTAAATTTAGACTGAGTCAACTCAGCACACGTTTCTCGAGAGCAGGGAGCTTTGGGGCATCGGCTGTCTGAGTCTCCACTTCTCCTTTTAGAGCCCAGAAAATAGAAACCCGAAGACAAAGGGGCGGTTCCACATGCCACAGTGTATCAGGGGAAGGGGTGCTGAGAATCCCACCTCTGGACCCCAAGGATGGATTCTGTTTTTCCCACTGACTTGCTACATCCCCTGGGAAAGGCATACCTCTCAATGAAGCCCTCTCTTCTCACCTGTACAACGGGGCTCAGACCTCTTCAGAATTATCTGTGATGATTTCCTGGACAATCCAGTTAGCAAGAGAGATGCTTGACATTACTCCCTGTCATAATGACAACACAGTCCTAAGATCAGAGAACAAGGAGGAGTCTGAGTTGTGTCTCCTAGTTGCCATGATGAGTCACAAGCACGTCTGTCAGGTCTGTCCTGTGTCTGTCACCCATAAACAGGAACCAGAGGAAGAAAATCCCACCCTCTTAATGTTTCCCCCACTACCACACGCCCCTCCAAGCAGGAATGGCTTCTTCTTGATGTGCCCTATTATCTCTGCTTTCACTGAAGTAGATACAGCTCCTGCCACCTGCCCCAAGCTTCCAGCCCACAGCTGAGTGTAGAATCCCCTGGAAGGAACCATATTGGCCGATGCCAGGGGGGAGGTCCATGTCATGGGCATACGGGCCTAGCACGAGGGGACCCAGGACTGCCTGGGTTATGTGGAATAAGGGTCAAGTTCTAAAAACTCATCTCTGAATAAAGGGAGGTGGGAACCAGGCTGTCTGGGTGGTAAGTATATATGAAGTCATAGGTGCAAAAGTGACATAGTCCTGTAACAATGCCCATCCAGGTGAACACAGACATTTCTTCCCCCAGCATACCCACCCTCATGGACCCATGTCCTCTCACCAGAGCCTATGCTGCTGTGTGCTGTGCTACTGGAAAGCACACATATTTCTTTGTTCACACAAGTGCATTCACATGTGGCCATTTCCCGTACACAGGCATACTTGTATATATTGCTGTATGGAAGTCGGGACATAAATGCCAATGCTCTCAAAGACCTTTTGCATAGAGGCTCAAATCTGCTTTGCATTTATGCTGTGAAAACTCACACGTGCCCACACCTTGCAGACATATGTAAACAAATACTTGCACACATGTGTACACATGTACTTATGGACACTGATTAAACAGCATCCCAAATCACAGGCAGGGATCTCACATATGCACATGTACACAGTTGGATTACCCCAGTTCTTTACACATATACACCTGTGCTCCACCATGCATGATAAAACCCATATGCCTGTGCACTGATATCTTTACACATAGGTGCATATGGCTGCATTTTGGGGCAGAAATGAACACGTGTTCAAGTCTGCACAGGTACAAGCCCTCTGAGAACACATGCCCTTACAGACACGGGCGGCCCATCTCTGACCTCTAAACCGCCCCCTGGCATATCTCCGAATCTGTCCTCTGCAAGGACTCATTCCACACTCGCTGAGGAAAACCAAATTCTCTCCTGCACAGCCTCCTAAAAGCCTATTTCCTCTTTTCTAGTATGACTGACAGCCCTTTGCAGAGCAAAGGAGAGCGGGACAGGCTCTGCTCCCCAGCTGTCCATCCATTTAATCCTTTCTGATTTTGTTATGAGGAAGAATTTTCCACCGATCTGCTATTTTATCTCCTCAGCCTGATGCCCTTGAAAGACACAGACTGACACAATGCTGGGTCCCACGTGGCCAGGTGACTCTCTCATGGGCTTTGACATCTAAGGACCTGGGAACAAGTCTGGCCAGAGAGCCAAAACTGTTCTCTGAACCCTGAGGCAAGAGAAAGCATGGACAGCAAGTCTGAGTCAATACTCCATGCTTTTCGTACAGCCAGATACAAATGTCCAGTCAGGTCATAGTCAGAAAATCATTGAAAACATAGGCTCTTCTCAAGGGAGTGCCCAAATGTGCCCATTGTACAGAGAAAGAAACCGAGGGCAAAGATACTTATTGCGGCCAGTATGGAGGCAGCAGAATCATTCAAATGCAAGTCTGCTTGTGTACAAGGCCTTTCTGAATCCAGAGACACCTGGAAGGTAACTGGTCATTGATGTCCTATTGGGTCGCCTGGAATCTTCCTCTTTCTGTGACTATGAAGCTTTTCTCATGAACTTTTTGACGCTCCCTCCTACTTTTGAGAAATTCCTCCTAAGGAGGATCAAGCAGCTGCGGAGGTATTTTCCCAGTCAAAGCAGGAAGCAGAAAACCAAATAAGGAAAAAAGGACTTGAAGGAACTAGGGCACCCTCAGAAGAGGGGGGTTGTGAGAGACTGTGCACCCCAGGAAGCAGCTGTAGGCAGAGCTATGTCCTGCTGCTCCTTCTCCCTGGCCTAAAGCCTGTTAGCCACACAGACAGCAGGAAGGGGAATTGACAAGGACTCTATCCAAGAAGTGCCTAGATTAAAGGGGCCAGCACTTGTTTTATAGCTCATATTCAAGCTGGAACTGATGTTTGAAATTGTGTGCATAAAGAGTTCCCAACGTAGTGTGAAAAGAGAGATGGGGATAGGAAAACTTTCTGCTTTAGCTGTCCCTCCAAAACTCTTCTCAGAACAGCAAGGGCCGGTTACGCATTGATCTCTCGACATGAATTTTCTCACAGAGGCCTCACAACTACACATCAAGAGCTATTATACCAAGATATATATTCATGTATGCATCTGTGTATATCTATCCATACCTATCTGTATACATGCATATGTATATATGTCTGTTTATAAGGAGTCTTAATGGCTCAATGGTTTGACACAAAGTTGCTAACCCAGAAGCTGGATTGAACCCACCAGCTGTTCCTCAAGAGAAAATTCTAAGAAATCTTATCCCAGCCCACCCTGCTGAAGATCACAATCGAGGATGTCCTAGAGGGTCACTTTGAGCCAGGTCCAACCTGATGGCACACAACAGCATGCGTCTATATCCAGGTACTCATGCCCAAAGTCCCTGGGTGGGACAAGTGGTTTGGACTGGTCTCCCAACTGGAAGGTTGATGGTTCTAAGGCAATGTCAGGCAGAAGAAAGGCCTGGTGACCTGCTTCCATACAGACTACAGCTAAGAAAATGTTAGTTGTTTTCTGCAACACATGAATCAGAATCCACTGGACAGCAACATGTTTGTTTTCTATTTTCTGTGCATGTCCACGCACAGGCACATGCCCAGTTCACAAAGATCACACCGCCTTTAGCAGCAGAGTCTCACAGCCTAACTCAGAGGGAGGCATCCCTTACCAGCACGTCTACAGCTGTGTCTTCTTCCCGAGGGCTGTCCAACCCCTGCAGGACTAGCTGCTTAGCATTGGACACTGGAACTGGATAAACAACCTTAGAGGTCATCCGGAGATGGCAAAATTGAGGCCTGCAGATAACAAGGTGGCTTGGCCAAGATCACTGGACAGGGAAAGTCTGAACTGGAATGAGGAGCTAGGCTTTGTTCAGAATGTGCTTTGTGGCAGGCCAGCCACTGTGGGTAGCAGACCCTCACACCGTGGTCACAGACTCAAACACTCTGGAAGACAGATTCTGGAAGGGTGATCCTGGAGAACTGTGCTCTGCTCTGTCAAAAGAAGATGCCAGAGAGAAAGCAACCCTCTGACACCTGGGAACCAGGAGCCCCACCTTCATTTACAGATGATCCCAGGCAGCATCAGAGAACACAGGAGCACACAGATGGGCCGAAGTGGGAAGTGGGCTAGTTGTGGTCCTCTTCCACAGAAACCACGCTATTTCCAGTTCCCTCAGAGGCATCTGAAAGCTGGACCACGACTGTGGAAGGCTGCGGAAAATCTGAGGCCTTTGGACGCTGGCACTAGTGAGAATATAGGTGCACTGTGCATGGCCAGAAAAACAAAGACATCTCCCTTAGCAGAAGTGCAGTCAGGGAGAACATGCCTTAGAAACAAGGATGGCGAGACTGTGTGTACTTTGGACATGTCAGGAGAGACTAATCCTCAGAAAAAGACATTGTTCTTGGTAAAACAGAGTCAGAGGAAGATGTGCAAAGAGATGGATTGCCACAGGGGCTGCAATGGTGGCTTCCATTGTAACAATTGTGAAGCTGGTGCTTTGCTGTCACAGGTGGCCATCTTGGAAACCGACTCTCAGTACCTACTCACGGTTTCCCATCGATCTCGCTGCACAGCACAGGGAGCAAGTGAGTGCAGGGGTTAGAAGGCAAGGGCTAGAGTCAGCCACGCAGGCAGTTCCGGATGGAAACCACATACTAGCTCTGGACTCTTCGCCCAGAGCAGCTACACAGATGACCTGAGATAGCACACAGAGCCCTCTATTTAACATGGTTCCACACTTGGGATAAGGCAGTGCTGCTGCCATCTTAATGTCTGAACACTGCCCTTTTGCACTGGACCCTGCATGATGCAGGTAGATAGTCCTATTGTCTGTCTGTTCAGACAAGTTCAAGTCTTCTCAGCCTTGAAATGGGGTCAGTGATGGTGCTTCCTCCCCAGAGTGTGGGACAGAGGTGGTTCAGACCCTGCCCCTACTACCCTGGACACTCCTGTTCCTAGGACAGGGGCGTATAATGCTCCTCTGCACACACAGACCACTCTCTCTGCCTGAGAGCTTTCCTGGCTCCGGTGCTGGGCACACTGAACATGTCAGGGACCCAGCAGTTCCTCCACGGCCAGGAAAAGCTCTGTCAATGATGGGGCTGGCAGAGGTTCAATGCTCCATCCTGTCTCCCCAGAGCTCTTTGGTGGGACTTAGCCTCCGTGGTCCACAGCGGTGCCCTGTTCCATTAAAACCCACTCCTTGGGGCTCCTTTCCTGTCCCTGCCTCACTTTCTCTTTGGGACTTCCTGGGACCCCTCCTCAATCCAAATTAGTCACTCTCATTTCCTAGCATCAGAGTCTGATTCTGGGGAGCCGGATTTAAGACAGGATTGCTGTGAGCTTCATTGACTTAATGCATGTAAAAAGCCTAATACAGCATCGGGTATAGATGTAAGCCCTCAATAAATGTAGGCACACACACACAAGCCTTTAAAAATAAATAAATAAAAGCCATTTTACGAGAAGACCCAAGGAAGATGACAGAACATTCATAATTGATTTCTAAATTTATCCTCCTAATGAAATCATCTCCGGTGGACCCTGCTCATGGCCAGTTGGGAATGATTTCAGGGCCCGACTTCCCACCAGAAGCAGACACCAGTCACTCTGGCTCCAAGAAGCCAGCCAAAAGAGAGCCCAGGAAACTGCCACCCACTTCCTCCCTGACCTGAGGGGCAGAAAGGAGGCCAACGCCAGGCAGAAGCCCTGTGCTCCAGACCAGCCATCCTCTCCACCCTCTGCTTTGAGGACGTTGACATGGAGAAGCAGGGATATACCGACCATGCCCTGGTCTGAAGGACCAGAACAAGACACTGAGTAGCCAGTCAGCCCTTCTTGCACACTGGTCGATCCATTGATTATAAGTGCACACACCACCACCACACATACGCACTACCAGGGGTCCTAAAACTTTTTAAACAGGGGGCCAGTTCACTGTCCTTCAGACCATTAGAGAGCTGGACAATAGTTAAAAAAGCAAACAACAACAACAAAAATGGTGAACAAATTCACTGCAGGCGGGGGAGTCGACTGCTACCAGGACAGCAGTAGTGGCAAAAACACCTGGCGGGCCGAATAAATGTCCTTGGTGAGCCACATGTGGCCTGCGGGCCGTAGTTTGAGGAGCCCTGCACTAGACAGTGAAGCCTAGGAGTACAGAAACTCTCCGCCCAGGGAGCCTACAACAGTGTCTAGCTGCTGTTTAATTTTTAAATTCATTCATAGCCGTTGAGTCGATTCTAATGCACAGTGACCTTATAGGACCGAGTAGAATTGTCCCTTTGCCTTTCTGAGACTGGGCCTCTTTAGTGGGGCAGAGAGGCTCGCCTTTCTCCTGCAGAACAGCCGGTCGGTCCAAACAGCTGAGCGTGAGGTCGGCAGATCCAGGCATATGGATGGGTGAGCCAGGTTCCTCTGCACACACTACATATGTCTGTCAGATCACATCTAAGGCACAGTGACTTTGGGGAGTCCGAGTTCCATAGGCTTCTGATGGCTGATTTAGGGGAAGAGATTGCCCACCTTTGCTTGAGAGTACTTCAGGATGCAGTCAATCTTCTAAGACTGCAGTATTTGAACCCATTGCCCCACATGGGGACTCTCTGGACTCATTAAATCCCAGGGCTATCAAGTCAGTTCTGTCCCCAAGCCGGCCACTCTGGGACTTTCTGAGATGGCACATGTTTAGGGAACCATACAGTGTCCTCTGGGGAGGAGGCTGGTGGATTTCAATCACTGACCCTATGATGAATAACCCAATGCTTTCTCGCACAGAACCATGGGGACCCCTTCGAAGCCCACTAAAGCTTATTGACTGAATCACGCTGACCTCCCTACTGCGTCGGGGACCCAGGGACTCACATCTCAAGCCAGCTGGCTGGTCCCAGCTGGCTGGCACATGATCACTCTGTGTCAGGTTCCTTGTGTTTCTTCTGCTGGCAGCTTCCTGATTTCAGAGAATGATGCTTGTTTCCAACTTATTACTATGATATTGAACCATCTCCTAAAACATGCCCAATTATTTAAAACAAAATAGGGAAAGAATAAGAATGCAGATGTAGACCAAATTGGGAGGGGGCCTAGAGTGAGGGGCAGCACCAGCTGTCGAGCTGATTCTGAGTCACAGTGACCCACATCACATGGGTCACCTTAGAAAGAGACTCTAGAGAGCTTCCCACAGCTGCTTTTTCAGAGGTATGTTGCCAGGCCTTTCTTCTGAGGTGACTCTGGAGAAATCTTCAACCTTTCCCAACTGTGTTAAGTACGTGCACCCCAGGAACTCCACTGCGAAGCAGGCTGACCCTGTAATGGCTGAGGGTGGGGAATTCTGGTCCACCTTCAACTCCTAAGGGCAGGGATGTGGGGCCCAGGGCTCCGGACTCAGTTCTGTCATTCATTCTGATCTGTGGCATTCAAGATGCCCTGTGTCCCTGCAGTGGAGGAATCAGAAGTCCCAGGCTCCGGAGAAGTCTTCCTGTTTCAGACATGGTCTGCATCCTTGCTAGATACCAGTGACTACTGCAGGAAACCGTTGTAAATGCAGCCAGGTCAGGCAGCCACCCCTGTCTGTCTCCTTCACAATGTTTCACTGCCACATGAAAGTTTGCAAACTCTCAAGTCATGTTGGTGCCCATTTGCGTATTAACACTGTCTCACTTTGGATGCCACTTCCCCTCTCCCTGTCTGACTCCTGACAAAGAAAGAAAGTGAGCTTTGAAGCCCCTGCTGAGAACCTTCACTTATTACAGCACCCCAGGGAGTTCTCCCTCTGTGCTGGTGTCAGTTCTTCTCTCTCCTTCCCCACTCCAGTCTGTACCCACCTCCCCAGGGCACTGCTTTGAGCAGAGCAGAGGACAGGATTGTGATTCTAGCAGATAATGCAGATAGTAGAATTCCATGCTTAGGTTTTGACCCAGCTCTTCAGCCTGGATTATCTCATACTTGCCACACACTCCTGCTCCAACACAGCTCTGAGCCACATGGTCCCAAGAGACAGGGAGGGGTCAGATGGGTCGGCCTGCCTCAGTAGAGCCTTGGGCTGGTCAGTTGGGAATGGAACTCACCAAACACATGATAGGATTGTAGCCCCAAACATGCCTCTGACGGAGATGGGGAGGTTCAGAGGGGGTTTCACAATAAGCTTGGTCAATTATAATAAGTAAGCATAAGTTAATAAATGTGCTTCTAAATTAATCAATAAGCACAAGTAAGCCTGTGGTTACTGAGTAATGCCATCTGTCAGAAATTATAAGAAGTTTTGGTTTAATGGGAAGGCACTGTGGAGTTGGGAGACAGACAGATGTCAGGTGAATGTATGAGGTGAGTCTTTGATGTAGCAAAACACAGTGAAATGACACACTAACACACAGTGAGTAAGCACAGGAAAAACCATGCTTACCTTGCTAATTAGGAAATCAAAGACTGACCTGGTCTTAAGGGGAATCCATGGAAAGAGGCCTGCAGACGGTCATGTGTAAGAGACAGGTGTTGGACTGGTGAAAGTGGACAGAAAGACATAAAACCACTCTTGAGGATAGGCAAACCATTGGGAGATAGTGCCTCAAGAGCCACTGGCTTCTCGATGACCTTTGTAAAGTCTACAACCCAAAGCCCCTGGACTTTTGTCTTTCTAAGACAATCAGGTGAGAGCCCTCCCTGGGCAGCTCTCATCAGTGCCCAGTCGTGGCATATATCTGACATCTGAGCAGAGTTCAGGTGGTAAAACACATGGTCCATGCGAACAGATATGGTTCAGGTCACTGAGGAGCGGGGACCAAGTACCACAAGGCAAGCAGGGAAATGATAGAGAGAGCCCTGAATCCTAGACCTAATAAGACAGACCTTTCTGGAGTCTTCTAATTGTCCTTCTTTTTCCCTATTCTGTGCCTTGACACTTCTATCTCTGCTTCCTAAACTATGCTTCCACCCCTCTCTTGCCACAAACCCCTTCCTTCTGAGAAAGAAAGCAAAACCACTGTGTGTCACTTCCCTACCTCCCTGGAAGAGGCTTTTAAAGGGTTTCTAATGCATTGCCAGGTGATTTCTTAAGACTTGAATCTCCAAGGACACCTTGTCTGAAAGGATAAAGTATCTATAGTTACTGGGGCTTTAGGTTTTATTGTTTGTAGAAAACACTGTTAAGGATGCATCTGCTTCCCTCACATGTAGACACAGACACAGCCACCTAAACAATTCTGTACCTGGGATATATAAGTGTAGTAGAATACTGTTATCAAGTATAATTGAGTCAGGTAAAACCCATAGCGATCCCATGAACAATAGAAAAAGGGAAAACACCGCCCAAACCTGCACCATCCTTCCAACCGTGGCTTTGGTTAAACCTATTCTTGCAGCCATGGTGGTGACCCATTTTGTTGACAGTCTTTCCTTTTCTTGCTGACCCTCTAATTTACCAAGCATGATGTCCTTTGCCAGATATCAGACTCTCCTTATAACACAAAGAGCGTGAAATGAAGTCACCACATGCTCATTTCTCAGGAGGCCCTGATTGTATGTCTTCAGATTTGTTCATTCGCCTACCATTTCATGGGTTAGTCAATATTCTTTACCAACACCAAGACTTTAAAGGCCATGGCTTGGGTGTGGTACACCTCAGTCTCCCAATCAATATATTTGTTTTTTAACACTTATTGTTGCTCCTATGGGAATTGATTGTGGATTAAGTAAAATGAAATTCTTGACAAAGTCAATCATTTTTTATACTGACATGATGTGATTTATTTTTCTAGTTGTATTTTCTTCATGTTTGGAAGTAATCCAGACTGACAGTTGCAGTCTTTATCTTCATCAGTAAGTGCTCCAAGGCTTCTTCACTTTCAGCAAACACTGTGGTGTCATCTACATATCATGGGTTGTTGAGTCTTCTTCCAATTCTAATATGGAATTATTTTTCACATCGGCCAAGTCTCAAATTCTTTACTAAGTATATAGGTTTAATACATAAGCAGAGACAACGTTAACACGCACTGTGATGTTATATAATGCAGTATCCCCTCATTCTGTTGGAAGGACTGCATCTTGGACTATGTGCATGGTTCTCGTGAGTGTAATTCAATGTTCTAGCTAGCATTTACATTCTTTGCAAATACTACCTACAATTTGCTATGATTCACATAGTCAAAGGCCTTTACATAGTCAACTATACACAGATAAGCATCTTTCTGGTCTTCTCTGCTTTCTGTCAAAATTCATCTGATGCCAGAAATGATAGTTCTTATTCCATGTCCTCTTTTGAAGCCAACTTGAACTTCTGACTATGCCCTGCCAGTGTATTACAGCAGTTGCAAGTTATAAAATTACTTTCAGCAAATTAATATATTGTATTAATTAATTAATTGATGTATTAATTAATTAATATATTGTATTAATATTGTATTAATATATTGTATTATTCAATGTTCTTGCATTCAAAGTTGTCCCCATTCCAAAGTCTTTGCAATGGGGACAAATTTTGATCTCTTCCATTTGATTGGTCATGGAGCTATCTTTCAAAGTTCTTGGCACAGAGGAGTAAGTGCTCCCAGCATTGCAGCTGTTTGCTAAAGCATCTCAATTAAGATTCTGTCAATTCCTGGAAACATGTTTTTTGCTTCTGCATTCAATGTAGCTTGGACTTCTTCCTTCATTATCACTAGTTCTTGATCACAGTCATGGGCTGCAGTTCTGAAATGGTCAACTACTGACCAGCTTTCTTCACAGAACACTTCTGGGCTGATGGTCTTCAAATTTCTTCATGGATGCTGTAGGGAGGATAAAGGAAAAGCTATGGACCAGTGTGGGTGTCAAGTTTCCTGACATCCAGGTGGATGGCTAGGACATATGGGTCTTAGAGACCCTTCCATTGTCAGGAACCAATGTTGCAGGACAGAGAATGGAATAAAGCCGATTGGAAATGTCAAGGTTGTACTCTTTGGTTAAATTGGTGCCCCCTCTTTGGGTGGCTCGTGCTCCAGGGACACAAACAGACAATGCTGTGGCTTGATTTCTTCTCCTTTGCCTCTCCGCTGCTCTCCCATGCGCTGCTGCCTCCTCCTGCCTTTCCCTGGTCTCTTCCCTTCTTTCTCTGTTAGCTCCTTTCCTTCCTCTACCTGACTCTCTCTCTCTCTCTCTATCTCTCTCTCTCTCTCTCTCTCTCTCTCACATGCACGCACACACACACACACACACACACACACACACACATAAGCGAGACCAAGAATGAGAGAGAGACAAGAGAGAGAGAATCCCTTCTTTCTCAGAATGCTGAAATAAAACAATTTGGAGCTCTTTATACTGCTGAGATAACCTTCTGGCTCCAAGTGGGATTTCCGGGCCTAAGAAAACCGCCTTAGATCCCCATGCTCCATATACCATCCCCAGAAGCCCCACCTGCTGTGAGGCTCAGCAGTCACCACATGAGTGCCTCCAATGTGAGGATTAAAAAGGATTTAGAAGAAGATGTGAAACAGAATTTGAAAAAGTAAAAAATAAATAAAATAAAAAGGATTTAGAGGTGACTCAAAACTATGATTCATTGCAGTTAGCTGGACTGAAAGCAATACCTGGGCAGTAGCAGACACATAATGGGGATTTGTTTGAGTGCATAGATCATAAAACAGCTCCTGAACCCACTGTCCGGGTGGGAAAACAGAAGTTTCAAGAGAGTAAGACTCAGGCGTTAATAACAGAACCAGAATCTGAACCCTGGTCTCCTGCCTCCTCGTTCACCCCCACTCCCCACCATCCCAGGATTGTCAAGAGCAGGCTACTGATCTAAGTCCCCGTGAGACTTCAGACAGCAAGGGAGCAGTTGCACTTCTACCCGTGGTGAACCCCTAAGACCATAGTAGAGCATGGCTTCCCGCGACCCTGGGACTTGGTGCCAGAATTCCCTGGAAGCTGCCCTCACTGGCTGCAGCCCTGGGAAGAAGGCAGCCCCAGCAACCAGGCCTGGTCTGGCTACTCCAGAGAGAGTCTGTGCCCCCAGGGGAGAAGCAGCAGAGCTGCGGTGGGAGAAGCAGTTAGACACCTCTAGCTGTGCACGTGGGTGAGCAAGGACATCCAGGCTGAGGAAGCCAGCTCCTTCCCCCTTGAGTTCCACTCTCTTTCTTCTGGGACAAGGGTGGAGCACTCGTGTCTGCTAACAGAAAGGTACAGGGTCGCGTGCACAGGGGCCTCAGAGCTTTCCTGGAGCACATTCTGCTAGCAGGTGCTAGCAGGCCTCCCTGGCCACAGGCGGCAGCCTGAGGAAGGATGGTACTCACAGGATTCCAAGTCCCTGTGGAGCTGTTTCATCACCACTGTGAAGAAGACCAAGAAAAAGGGCGGCTAGCAGCGATCCAGCCCCTGTGCCTGCCCCCGGCCCCCAACTGCTGACTCCATAGGTTTGAGCTCCACGTGACCCCACCACAGAACCAGGCCCAGCCCTGCATTTTGCTCCATGTGGTGGCCATCAACACTGCGTCAGAAACTGGAGCAAGGAGACCTAGGTGCTTGGATGTGTGCAGAGGCAGTATCTGGACAGGGTAGAGAGGAGGGGCAGGCTTCCCAGCGCTTCAGGGGCACAAGCCTTGGGATAGAATAAAATGGACTTGAGCCAGTAGTTGGGACAGTTCCAAAAAAAAGCCATGGTGGAATTCAGACAGCATAGAAATGTACTGACAAAGTGCCACACAGGTCATTAGGGAGGCAGTGGACCAGAGATAAAGATGTTGTCTCTTCTCTGGAGGAAGCCGGCCTAAAGGCCAATCTCACCACAAGCTTTCAAATACTAAAGGAGTCATTATTATTCGCCATGCCTGACACTGCTTGTCCTTAGAAGTTGTCCCTTACTGCTCGTGCCTTGGTCTTACACTCTGTGAAATAGGAACACTAATAATAAGTGTTACTAACATTAATAGAAATTGCTATCACCCTTCTGGCCTTGTTCCATGGTCAGTCACGCAAAAGACAGGTCACAAGTACACTCGTGCATTGCACACAATATAGAATTAGCAATCCTTTGAGATCCAAAGGGTGGCATGTTCTCAATGACACAGTTCAGCACGGCTAGGAAAGGAGAAGGGATGGACACAGGGAGGGTGGGTAGGAAGTAGGAGATAGACGTCACATTGAAGGGCCTGTGATGACCAAAATGACACCAAGTGTGTATGAATTGTTGCATGTAGAACTCATGACCTAGACAATAAACGAAACAGACTTGGATGGCTGCCTGGGGTGGGAGTGGAAGGAGGGAGGAGAGAGTGACCGTTTAGATGGTGGAGAGGTGTAGACTTGGAGATGAGGAAGGTAATCTTCCACAAGAGGAAGATGGGACGGAGGGGGGGGGGGGGGGGGGGGGGGGTGGAAAGGGTAGAAGAGAAAGAGAACAGGGCACATTGTTGGGAGGTATGATATGTTTCTGAACATAAAAAGTATCTGATAAGTCAACCCCCACTGGATATACAACAAGCTTTAAGACACTGTGTTTCTTGAGAATCAGATGCCTTCTTATGTGCAAAGTGCTGCGTTCTGTAAATATTAGCTATTCTTATTATCTCTCTGTTTCTGAATCCAACATGGCCATAGTCACTTTACAGTTCAGATTATTACAAAGTCCCTGGAGACCCACACATGACTTGGTCCATCTTGGACATTTGTCCTTCCTGGCAAGAAGAGGTCGGGGATCCAGAAATCCCAAACCCAGACTGATTGTGTCTTCTGTGGAATGAGGCACCCATTTTCAGCCTGCCCACCTTAGGGCTCTCCTAGTCAGAATCCAAGTATAAATGAGCTAGCACACCTCCCCCACTCCCACCTCATCCATACCAAGCTGGAGGGGCTTTAGAGGGAACAACACAGAGTACATAGGCCTCAATTTGAAACATGAAACTCTAAGTGGAGAAGGGGCACAGCTGCAAAACCCAGCTTGTGTCCCTTCAGGGGAATGGCCTAAGTCCCGTGCTCAGGGACTCACTGCTGCTTCTCCAGCACGGGGCTGCCCCCTGCGATAAGCCTGGGGCTTCAGCATCTGGGGCGGGCCTCCTCTTCATAAAGCACTCTAGGAAAACGAATTGCTCTAGAAGATCAGCCTGGTGTGGTTTCGGTTGCTCCTGTGAGCCGGGGGATTCAACCAGACACAGTGGGAGGCAAATTAAGGTACATTTGTTTTAAGCAGGGCACCACTTAGAAAATTGCTTCTTCCAAAGGCTCCTGGGAAAAGTACCTTCTCTTCCAAGAGGTGAGCTATTTGCTGTAAGAGAACCATTTATTCCAATAAGATGGAAGTCATCATTAAGGGCCATGCTCCACCCTGAATGTACTTTTTTTTATTAAATATGTCCTGAAGTCTATTATGTGATGTTTTATGCTGATCCATAGTTGCACCTTCCAAGTGATGGTCTCAGACTCTGAGCGTTCTCACGCAGACTGCAGCCCAGCATTCCCTCCCAGATGCACGGGGTGGGGTGGGGGGGGGCAGTTGGCACAGGAGACACAAGCCTGGGATGCTAACACCTTTGAACTTGGCAGTGGAAGCAGGCGACTTACCTTTACTTGCTATGAAATGGGAATAAGAAATGATTCCCAGTTGACCCTGCTGGAGGGGAATCAATAGTAAATATCTGGCTTCTGAGCTGGCTCCAGATCCAATGTTGCTGCTTTACAGATCCGGCAGCTCAGGCCCAGAGACTTCAAAATGGAGATGGCAGAGACCAAGTGTCCCAAGATAACTAATGGGTGAAACAGATGGCCACTGTCAAGTCCTGTGCTTTCTGTCCTATACCACGAGCCTTGCATCATGTCATTGAAATTGAGGCCCTGGAAGTCAGATCAAGGGGACTAGTCCTGGTTTCCATGGAGCTGATTCGAAATCATCGAGAAGCTATGCACAATGTGTGCAATGTGCATCATAAGGTGTTAAGTGGCTGGTTTTCCAGAAAGAGACCCCCAGACCTATGTACATCCTTGGGTGGGTGGCTGCCTGCAGACACCTCACCTTTCAGTTGGCAGCTGAGCAGGGTATCTATTTGTACCACCCAGGGACTCCATACTCAGGGGTAGGAGTTGCTTAAAAATTAAAGCATAATTCTCTTCTCCCAATGGCAAATGGGAGATAATGGTGGTGCCTCTTCATAGGGTCACTGGGAGAGGCAAAGTAAGCATGCAGCCATTTTTCTTTGTGTGCAGTAAAGAAATAGACCCATGTAAGGGATTATGAGAGCTTGTTCGTCCTGTTTGACTAGTTGAGAAAACTTGCATGCCTGTGAAATTGAAGATTCCCAGGACCAGCCTCAATTGTTCCCAATCAGGAGCTCAGGCAGGAAAAAGGTATCCACATTGTAACAAGCTCCTGCCCAGAGAGGCTGATATGCACACTGCTCAATCAGTCAACAAGACTACTTTGCATGATTTTCAAAGGAGAAGGTGCAAAATGCTAGTCTAGCCCTTTCCAGAACTTCTACCTAGATCCATCCATCAGTGGCGAAATAGACAAATAGCCTCAGAGCTAAAACGTGGTGTCTCTGGTTTCCAAATCCAAGTAGGCCTACTTTAACATCCACAGCCTGAATGGCCATCGTATCCCTGCCCTCCTGACACACTAAACATATCAACATGTCCTGCTTCCTCAAAAGGCACACCTACATTTAGGGGATTCTGTCTAGGGGATCACCATGTGTGTCAGAGAAGCACTGGACGATTTGTTATTGCTCTAGGCATATCTAAACTACGTGATCTTCTACTGTCTTTAGGATGAAGCACAGCAATCCAAATCACTGTTATTGAATCACTTCTGATTCCTTGCGACCCCATAGGATAGGGCAGAGTTTCCCTGTGGGTTTCTGAGACTGTCACTCTTGATGGGAGTAGAGAGTCTCAACCTTCCCCAGAGGAGCAGCTAGTGGTTCCAAGCAGAGACCTCATTAGCCCCTTTATCCAATTCTCATGTCTTCACTGTATACTCAATGCTTGGATGCCAGACACTGAGGAGGTTTGGCTATGACTACCCACACGTAAGAAAACCAGAGTCCCAGAGGGTGGAGGTGGTTGTCTGAGAACAATGAATTAACTTCCAAGGTTTCTAATTTTCTGAGTCACAGAAGGGTTTTCAATGGCTGAGTTTTTTGTCTGTTTGTTTTTCAGATATAGATTACTAGACCTTTCTTTTTACTTCCGAGTAGACTCGAATCTACAACCTTCCCATTAGCAGCCCACAGATACCCTCCCGCAGCCCCAAACTCTGTCCAGTTCTTTCACCTGTGTTGATCTCCATGCCTTCCCCTCTTTGATTTCTTGACTTACAGAAGGAGTCAGACTTGGGCCTCTCCCACCTACAGTGTCTCTGAGCTGTCAGCCACACAGCAGCGTGAAGCAAAGCCCATCAGAGAAGCAGCCCTCTGACTGCCTTTGAGTTCCTCCCAAGAATAAGAAGAAAGCGAGAATCAAAGAGCCTTTGGACAGGAAACCATCAAGTATGGAGATGCAGTTCACATCAACAGACAGCTGAAGTTAAGTTTGTGGTTTGTGCACAGTCTAGATGCAGAGAAACACACATCTCTTCTGTGACTCAGTCCAGCAGGGACATGCCCTGCTCCGGGAGCTTCCAACACTTAACTCTGCCCCATGGTGACCAAATACAGACTTCAGGCCCTGGTTTTGGGAGGGACATAGTCGCCCCTACCTCCGAATTAGAAACCTTGGAAGTTAATTCATTGTTCTCAGACAACCACCTCCACCCTCTGGGACTCTGGTTTTCTTACGTGTGGGTGGTCAAAGCCAAACCTCCTCAGTGTCTGGCATCCAAGTATTGAGTATACAGTGAAGGCATGAGAATTGGATAAAGGGGCTAATGAGGTCTCTGCTTGGAACCACTAGCTGCTCCTCTGGGGAAGGTCGAGACTCTCTACTCCCATCAAGAGTGACAGTCTCAGAAACCCACAGGGAAACTCTGCCCTATCCTATGGAGTAACAATGAATCAGAAGTGATTCAATAACAGTGATTTAGATTGCTGTGCTTCATCCTAAAGACAGTAGAAGATCACGTAGTCTAGATATGCCTAGAGCAATAACAAATCGTCCAACAAATACTTGAGCTTCTGAGAACAATATCTTCTCTGGCTTCTGAGACTGTTTTCCAGTAATATGGGCCCTCTGGACCTCCCAGCCCTCTAACCCAATCCAGCCCCCAGAACCTAGCTCCAGAACTCTACAGATCACACACAAATGCCTCACTCCCTGCTCCCAATCCCAAACTGTATCAGGATTACAATCCCTGGCTAGACAACTGGGTGCAACAATTCATAATGAAGTATAAATGGATGCCTGTAACTAACCCAAACATATGGAGCCTGGTCTCAGAGGTCTGCATTTCATTCATAAACTAAAATTCAAACCCACTGCCATTATGAATCCTTCTGGGAGCAGACAGCTTCGTCTTTCTCCCAGGGTCCAGCTGGTGGGTTTAATCCACCAACCTTACTGTTCACAGTCCAATGCTTACCCACCACGGTGTCTGCATTCCTTCACAGTTGCAACTATTTGACAGTAATTGGGGGCTGACCAGATCTGTGAGAGGATTGTTGGATATTTGGGGCAGAGGTGAGGGTAGGTCTGTATTGAATTCAAAATCAAATATCTACCCACTTTCTGCTTGCTGGTCCTGAGGAACTTGGTCTGAGTTCTATTGCCTTCTGGGACAAATCTTTTTGTGTGTGTGATGGTGATCTTGTGCTTTGTGGGATGCTGAACAGCACCCCTGACCTCTTTCTGCTGGAGATGCCTGCCACACCCTCCCCTCAGTTACAGACACTGAAAATGTCTCAAAACAAGATCAGTGTCCCTGGGCAGGTACTGTTAGCCCCTGTGTAGATCCACTGTGCTGGATAGAAAATGACAAAAATAGTGAATCCTAACATACAGCAGCACAAATTCCAGGGTCTTGTACACATCATAGAATCTCTTTCAACAGTCCCCCTGTACATGCCATCCCTTCCTGATGTTTTTCCTTTTTTCCACCTCATCATCTCTTTATCCCTTACTATTCCTCAGTTCAGGGGTCACCCTCTCTGCGGAGCCTTCCAGATCCTACTAAACCTGGGGAGGAGATAGACCCTTTCGATCTGAAAACAGAGTACTCCCATCTATTGCACTATGACACTTTCGATGCACCTTGGGGCTAAACCCTGAGACTATTATGGGCAGGGGATCTGTCATAATAGCATCCTTCAATTGAGACCTGAACAGACCTTGGTTCAGCACCAACTAAAGGAGTGCATGAACAGAATGTCAACACTCTGTGGTGGTTTGCTAGGTGTCTGGCCTGGCTGGCATCCCATCCTCCCCGCTCCATTCATCCCCTTCTCTAGGTTGTCCCTTTACCCTTACTCCCCATGCTCCTAGGGGCTGATTGGCAGCCAGGAAGAAGAGGTCGCTCATGCATCATGAGGCCAGGAACACATGGCCTACTGGGGTATATGCACTGCATGTGGTTCCCACCCTGACATTCTCTCACCTGAAAGTCAATAGCAGAGCCTTCGGCCTTCAGCCAGGAGGGCCCCCACACTGCCTCTTCCTCACCTGCCCCAGGATGCTGTAGGCCTAGGGAGTGAATGGGGTAGGAAGATGGCATGATGCAGCTTCCCTATACAGGCAGGATTTCTGGGCAGTGGGAGACCCAGGGCGACGGGTATGTTCTCCAAGCAGCCACTCGGACCAAAGCAAAGAGTGCAGGTCTTTCCTACACGCACTGGCTGTTAGACTCTTTCAGCCTCCCCCATAATGGCAACCTAGGTGTTAGAATGCAAACAATAACAGCACCCACCCCCCTCACCCCCCGCATACACACACATACTCCTAGAGTCAAGATCAGAATGTTTTAAAGGAGGGAAAAATGCTAAAGTATTCCGATTCTCTCTTGGGGGCGGGGGCACCCCAGGGAGAGAGGAGGACATCACAGTTTGGGCCCTGATGTTAGACTGACAGTCCAAGGCTGATGTATATCCACCCCCATCTCCAGTCTGGCATCTTTACATGCAAACCTGTACGTGCATGTGGCAGTCATGTACCTATGTCAATTTCATGATTGAGATGTAGGGATAGAGTTCGGCCTGTCAATCTGGAGATAGCCATTGAGTAGTCAATGAGGCCTCTGTGTGGGCATGGCTTCCTCTTGAGAATTCTGTAAAATCTCATGGTATTTCTTTGTGGGGATGAGAGACCATTTATCCCAGTTGTTGGGAGTTGCTGGACTGACAAGACAAGATGTCTGAGGAACTGGAAGAGACAGAGGAGAAGCCACATGGCCTCACCCTGATAGAACCAGATCTCTGAAGCCGGAAAAGCCACAGAGATACCCCTGCCAGAGCTGAGATGTTTCTATCACCAATGGATACTGCTGATGGACCCTGAGCCCTGGAAACGAGGAGCTATGAGGGGACTCCTGTCAGCATTGGGATTCTGCACCCACTGACCTGTGACTTCATGAGATGGAAGGAGACATTATAGACTGGTATCGGACATATGGCACAATATTGGACTTAAGACTTTGAACTGGACTGGGTTGGGATGCTTTCTCAATGTCTCATTCCTCTTGTATATAAAACATTCCCTTATATACATATGTGCATCTATGAATCTGTTTCCCTGGTCTACCCGGATTGACACAATGCACACAGTAAAGCCCTTTTCTTCAAAAGAAGCAGAAAATGCCCTCCAATAAACTGGCTTGGGCACAGACTAGCTGCTTCCCCTCTGCCCCCTAAGGGTTACACTCAAATGCAAATTTATGTCCAAGGCAATCAATGCTTTCCCTCTCATACACCACCAGGACCACCACCTCCACCAACACCAGCACCAGCAGCAGCACCTACTTCCACTACCTGCCAGCAATTGAATCGGCCTCTTGTTTCTGACCTTTTCCCGACAGAGCCTCTGCTGAGAATGGAGACCTTAGCGTCAACATGGTTTATGATTTGTCAACCTGGGAACCTCTCAAGGTGTCCGGTGAAAACCCTCATTCCAATATAACCTTGCAGGAGACCATCCCCTGGTGGCTCTCACCACCCCACTTGAATCACCAGCTGTGGTTCTAATCAGAGTGGTTAGCAGGGGGTGGGGAGGGCTCAGGGACCACCTTTCAAGGATCCTTTAGTATTAGAAGCTCATGATGCTTTAGGTATATGATGAATCCAGGACAGACCCTCTTGTTAATTTGAGCTGTTGTTTGCAGCAAGGTGCAAATACTTTTTGTCTTCATGCACATTTTCTCTCTTCCTCATTATAGCTAGGTGAATATTACTGCACACAGCTATTGTAGGGCAGGTTGTAGATCAAGCTCTGAGTAATGATGAGTTGACTTTCAGCGCAAGTCAAACAGGCGTTTCAGTCAAGCAGAGGCCCTAGTGGAGTAGAGGCTTACACACTGGGCTGCTAGCCACCAGGTCAGCATTTCAAACCCTGTGAGGCTAATCCCCTGAGGAAGACGAGGCTGTCTGCTTTGTGAAGGGTCATTCTTGTACACCCCAGAGAGCATTGCTATAAGTTGGACAGTGCCACTCAATGGCAGTGGTTTCAGTTTGGTTTAAACATCAGCTGACAAAAGCCCCACAGGTGTCCACGCTTAGCCTGTGCGCTATTGAGTTTTCAGCAGCAGCTTTTGCCAGGTTTTTCTTTTGAGTTACCTCAGGGTGGACTTAAATGCCTGCCTACTTGAACTGTTTGATCACCCAAGGGCCAACATTGAAACGTGTCTGCTTCACTCTTGTCCTTTCATTCCTAGATGAGTCTTCCTGAGCATCTCCCTATCAGCTGGAGACCATGCTGGATCCTGGGAGCATAATGTTAAACACAAAACAGAGCCACGTGTCTTGCAAACTGGAGAGAGCCAGCCCTGAGCAGATGAGGACCCTGGGAAGAGTGCTCAACAGGAAAAGCACAGGATGGCTGCAAGGTTGCTGAAGAAAGAGACCCCATTCAACAGCAGTAGTACAGGCTCGGGGAGGACATATTATCTACTTCAAGGACAAATGAAAGTGTACAACTTGTCCAGAGAGGAGGCGGGGGTGAGGGTGGGGTCATGGAAGCATCCCAGCATTCGAAAGTTGAAAACTTCAGCATGAGTGGCAAGTTGATTTGGGGAGATTGGGACAGGGCACCACAAGAGAGATTGGAGCGGCAGGAGAGACTGGGCCAGGCTAAACCTTGCAGACTGTTTCAGCCTGAGAAGTGTCCCATGTAGGCAAAGGGCAGCAATGACTAAGAGACGATAAAGACAGGCTGTCTGTCTGCCTGTCTCTCAAAGGAAGACAGCTGACCTGGTGGCAGTTGGAGATAGGAGGGATTCCTGCACTTGGGGATCTTCAAGGAGGAAGCTAGCGCGGGGTCCCCTTAGACTGGGAATTATTAGGCAAACAGAAGGACCCTGAAACAGTGGGTCTAAGGTACGTCCTGGTTACTGCTGCTGTTAGTGGGTGGGGAGTGTGAAGTCCTGGTGGTGTAGCAGCTATGGCTTTGGGCAGCTAACTACAAGCAAGGCCAGGAGGAAGACATCCTACCCTATCCTGTAGGACTGCTCTGAGATGCAGCTGACCCAATGGCAGTGAGTTTTCTGAGTCTGACAGCAGAAGACAGAGGTTAGATGCTGCCGGGGCAGCTTGTTATCAGGAGACTGTGGCATCATCCATGTAACTTATTTATTAATAAAGCTGGCAGACAGGAGACGCCATCAGAAGCACAGACTCTTGGCCCTGAGCCCTCAGGGAGAGACTGATGACGGGCCATGCTCGGAGTCTGGCCTCCTCCTCCTAGATGGTACAAGAATGTTCCAGATGATCCTTTGGGGAATGTCTGGCCCAGAGAATCAGGCTCCCAGTTTCCTCTTCAGGCCTGATGCAGACAGCACCACCTTCTTCCCATCTCCTCTATGCTTGGGGCCTGCAGGACACCCTCTCAGCTGGAGTTCTTCAATGGAGCGAGCAGCAGCTGCCCATCAGTTCTGGCTCCATCCAAACCAGGCTGACCCAGACAGATCCCACTCTCCATTCCAGATATGGAGTCTCTGATGCCCCCGTCCCTTTCTTTTCCCACCAGACTCCTTCATGATGAAGTGTCTCATCAATTCCCCCACTAATTACCTGCTGCGCTGTACTTATGGAGACTGATAAGGAAGCAATTAGGATGGACAAGCAGGGATTACAGGAAGGGGAAAATGTTCCCTTGTCAAGATAATGCCACCCCCCACTCCCCCTCCCCCTGCAAGTCCCACCTCCCTGTCTGAGAAATGGCAGAGCAGGGTGGGGGCCTTCTTGGGGAGGGGGAACCTGGAAGAGAAGTGAGGTCCACAGAGGGGCTGCTTATGTCAGGGTTGGAAAGCTCCTGGTGATCTGCTAATTCAGGATTCCCGCACTCCAAGCAGGCGGACTGAGTGCTGCGGGCTGCACAGAAGAAGAGCAGCAGCTCTGGCGTCAGGATGAATGGCAACAGAGACAGTTCTCGGGGAGTTGGGGGCCGGGAGGGAAGGCAACATAAGGGGAGTCCCAGCTCTCCCAGAAGTCACCAGACAAGCAAGTCCTAGCCCCAGTCCAGTCCCCTGCCCCTTTGCATGTAGCAAGAAAGCTCTATTTTGGCAGCTCTTCTGATTTTTCAAGAGAAGCTACAAATCCAGCTGTTGTGTGAAATATCTCTCTCTCTCTCTCCTTTTGGGAACCTATCTGCCTTTAAGAAATATTTTATGGGCCAGCAAAATGATATCTGCATGCCAGATGTGGAGTGTGGGCAGCCAGTTTGAGCAGCCAGTTTGAGCTAATTTTAGTCCAACACCTTCCTGGTTGACAAGTATATGTAGCAGAAACAGAATGACGCTTGGAGATGAGAAGGGACTTGCCCACAGTTACGGGGCAGCAAGACAAGAATGCAGACAAGACTCTGTCAAGCACATGCTCTCTATTATCCCGCTCCCTACGATACTAAGCAAGCGGAGGATGAGCTCAGATCTTGGAAATTAAACAGGCAAGCAGACATGTAAATACACCAACTGATGCCCTCAAATTGCCCCCAGGAATTCTACAGAGGGCAGTGAAACAAACACCTCCAAATGGTGCCTGGGGGGAGAGGGAGGGAGGGAGTTCAATCATTACTCCAATATAGGAAGCTTGATTGTCCTGGGGCACTGGGATGGGAAAATGAGCATGGTCTTCACCTCCCAAGCATCTCACAGACAGGCTGGGGAGACTGTCCTATACTATACAATCATATGGCTGAAGATGTGTGCCAAGTGCCCAGAGAAAAGCATTCAAGAAACTGGGGTGATCCAAGGTAAAGAGGTTCCACTCTGAGCTGGGTAATGTTGACAGAATAGCCCTCAAAGGAAAGCCAGAACTTGAGATGGGCGGTGAGGGGTAAATTAGCCAGGTAATGGAAACAAGCAGGGGATGCCTATTTAATCTAAGGGCATAGATGAAATCGAGTAGAGGTGCTGGAATTGCAAGCAGTGGGACCATATAAGCTATGATGCTGAAAAGGTAACTTTCCAAAGGATTTGTAGCTGGGAAGAGGTTATTGTAACTAGAGTGTATATTCAAAGAGCCTGTCTATCACTGAGTTATACTGTGGTGGTTTACATGTGACTATGCCACCAAAATTTCAAAAACCAGCTGGGGCACACATCTTGAATAGGTCTTTATAGATATCCCAGATTAAGATGGAGAAGAAATAATGACATAGACATTTACTTCCCCAAACTTGAAAGAGTGGAACAGACCCTGCGAGTTCCCAAGATTATAACCATTTATGGGAGTTGAAACTTCTTTCTCCCACTCAGTGGTTGGTGTTTTGAAATGCTGATCTTGCAGTTGGGAGTCGAAAACTTAACTTGCTGCAAAAAAAAAAAAAAAGTCAAACAAATCCCTATGAATTGCAATAGATGAACCAGTATAATTCCAGTACATCAAAGGCACCTCACTTACAAAATACTAAGGCTCAAGAGGCCGGCACAGGACTGGATAACATCTTGTTTTGTGGTACATGGCATCACCATGAGTCAGAACCCACTAAAATCTAACTGTCAACAACTAAGTTATAGGAGGAGGGTTGAGAAAGGATAAGGAAGCTGAGTCTAAGAGGGCCAACTGTCACACAAATGAATATACCAACTCCTCACTTAGCAGCATGCTTAGATTCTAAAGGCTAGGTCATTATGCTAACATGGCATTAAGTCAAAATGAGAGATGCTGAGAACAGATAAAAACTAGAGGATGAATACATCATTGCATAGCTACCATATGACATCTTTCCAGACATACTAAACCACTGAGTCATAGTCTACCCCAGTTGACATGAAGCTGAACCATCAGATGCTCTCTCAACCCCAATTGCCAGTGTTTGTTATTTGACAGGCATACATTACTAATGCACAAAATAGTAGGTGATCAATATTTCACTCTTAAAAATGTGAAATGTCAGATCATGGGTACATGCATGTTGCACAGAAGAGTTGGGGAATGCCTGGCCTGCAGACCATAGAAGGCCTGCAAAATCATCAAATGGTGTGGCCTCGCTGAAGAGTAGTAGTTGCAGCTATCATAGTAAGGGTGAGTTAATTAAATGTTTGCTGCCATCATACATGAATGATGTCATAAATATCCAAATGATCCTTGGCAGAAAAAAAGGCTCCCTACCCCGGTTGGAAAGTCATCCGTAGGAAGCCTATAAAGGTTCTATGAGGCAGGAACTAAGGCAGGAACATTTCCAGTGTTGCATATGGGGATGATTCGGCGCCTATGCAGTGAATTGGAGGGTAAGCGGTGGATATAGAAGCCCAGGGCAGATTGCTTAGAGCTTATTCAATGGCTGTGGCTTTTCCCATGTACCCAGCTATTTGCTATGAGTTGGGGGAAAGGTAATCACTCAGCACTGTCGTGACAGACCGACTTGGACAAACAACTTGGAGGACAGACTTCTACCTCATTCATCTCATTGCTGAGCACAGAGTTTGGCATGTAGCAAGTGCTCAAGAAATGTTTCCTCCATCTTACTGAACAGGCCCCAGAGGAAAAAGTTTAAAGGCTAAGTGTAAGTGTGGCAGTTACATAATCTCCTGTCAACTTGAGTGAAGGGATGGAGTCTAGCATGTCACTGAGGCCTCTGTGTGGGCATGGCCTTCTCTGGAGAATGCTGGGAACTCCCGTCTTCCTCCCTGGAGGTGGGACACATCCTCTCTCTGCTTCACATTCTATGGACAGGCCACATGGATCCATGCTAATGGCTCCCAGAGCCCTGTAGCTGGAGGAGCCACATGAAGAGCTGTGCCAGTGCTGAGATGCTTCCACAAGACTTCTCAGCCACAGGCCTGTGATTTTTCTGCTTTAGGCATCATTGCATGTGGTGCATGTGTCTCTAGGAAAACATATGGGCTAATATCAAACTTATGGACTTAATCTGGACTGGTGGGGATGTTTTCTCAATATACAATTACTCTTGAATATAAAACTCTCTGACACACGTACAAGCGTCTCTGAGTTTGTTTCTCCAGTCGACCCAGACTGAAACAGTAATTAATTACAGTTGCAGAAAGGGACGGGAAGTAGCTAAGGGGAAAGAAGCTGCATGATGGGAGAAAAACATACCTCATTCTCAGATCCAGGATCTGGCTCTCAGTGTGGGATCTTGGTAGTCATTATCATTTCCTTTCTCCTCCCAGGAGTCAGTCTCCATGTCTGCAAAGCAGGTGCACAGGAGCTAGTTTCAAGGTCCCTATGTCCTGATGGAGGCAGTAGTGGTTCCATGGTGGTAAAAGTCTTGCCTTTCATGCCAGCAATTACAGTTTGACTCCTAGCCAAACATCTGCTTACAGCCACAGCCCTTCTGTCTGTTGCTATGATGCTGAACAGATTTCTGAAGAGTTTTCAGATTGAAGTGGACAAGGAAGCAAGACTGGCCAGTCCCCATCCCCATCCCCCCAAAATTCAGCCAATAGAATCCCTATGAATAACAAGGGTACAATTTCACTGCCTGGCTCAACTTCAACTTCTGGTTGGTCAACAGCCAACCAGAGCAATGAAATATTTGGAGTGTTACATATCAAACTGAAAGGATGGTCATATGGAGAGGGTTAGGTGGTGGGGAATTAGTAGAGAATGTGCTGAATGTCTGTGGCTGAAAAAACAAGAGTGTCAAGAAGAGGAAAGGGAGGAGTGTCAATTCTTGGAACCCTGGGAGCTACTCTGAGCCGCTAAGCTGGGTATCTGCCAGCTTCTGGGATCACCTTTCTGCCCTGCCCTGCCCCTTGAAAGGCCTCGGGCTGAATGGCAACTGCTGTTACCCTCTGCTTTCATTACTATAATTACTGAGTTCACTGGTGTTCTCTGGGTAGTCTATGCACAGTGGAAAAGCACTTTCCTGATGACTGTTATTAATTAATCCCTTACCACCCAGGCCTGGCAGGGACTGCTGAGCAGCCTCATTTTTCATCCAGAGGAAATGGGCATAGAAAGCAGGTTGGCATTCGACAGGGTCACTCAGCATGGCTGAGGCTCATTCCATATTGGAGCATGGGGGCTCAGCACAGAGCACAAGCATGCCAGATGGAGAGGCCCCGAGATTAAGCCAGGATTTGCTGTGAGAAGTGATGACATTTCCTTTAGAGAGCAGGTCTCGGGGACCCACTGTCTAGCATTCTCTCAGAGTGGACCATGGGCATGGGTGGATGCCCTTCGGGGGTTAAAAGAAAAAGAAAGCAAAATGAAGGACGTGCATATCACTCCTAAGAATTTAAATTGGTAGTAATCTCTACTGGGGTTTTGAAGGAGGAAGGGGGATCTCAGTATGGAGAGTCAGAGACAGATGATCTCCAGCTGGACCACCCTCGACATTGAATGATCTGTTGCTGAGGAGTCATGGGACAGTGACCTCCGGCTGGAAAGTCATTAAAAGGCTACCCTCCTTTTGGAGGTCAGACAAGATTTCTAGGAAGAGGAGGTGTCTCAGTTGTCTCAGATTCCAAATACACAGGCCAGAAAAGGAACAGATGTGTTAAGTTGCTGTCACAGCTGTGGGCAAGAGGTGGCTGCCCGCCTTCTGCAGACTGAGCAGTTAATTTGTCCAAGTCACCTCTTCTGAGTTCTTCCTTTTTTAAAACACACCTTCAGGGTCCCTGCTGCCTGGTGGGTGTGGGTGAACTAGGATGGGTTTGAAGGGAAGGGCTAAAGAAGAGCAACAGCAGGGCAGGAGAGAGGATGCCCTGCTGTTTTTAATCAAGCTAATGACAAAGAAGGGCAATGCTAGGGATGGTGAGACTAGGGCAATATGTGCTTCCTTCTCAAAGATCATTGGACACGAGATTGTAGCGCAAAGCATTTGGCAAAACTGGCCATGCTTGAGTTTCGCTAGGGTCACTCACACAGGACCAAAGAAGCCAGAGAAATATAGTTGTTCATAAAGACCAAATTCAAACCCACGGTGGCCGTATAGATGAGTAGATTCCAACTCATAGTCTCACAACATTATGGAGCAGAATTGTCCGCAGGGTTTCCAGGACTGTGCTGCTAAAGAACGCAGCCTACCGTGTCTTCCTGAAAGACTGCTGTCCTTTGAGTTGCAGACTGGTGGCTGAGCCACGATGGTTCCTTCATAATTATATTGCTTAGTGTGCACTAGGGCCCAGGTATTGAATCCATTATGATCGGCCCCCAAGTCATAATGGATATGACTATCATTGGGGACTATGCTCTGTCTTAAGAGCTTATACTTAGGCCTTTCCAGATATTCTCATTAACCCTCAAGCTGTCCTCTGAATTGTAAAATGCTCTCACCCTATCTCCAGGATAAGAAATTCCACTCTGAGAGGTTACACAGGTTAGCGAAGATAGCCAGTAACTAACACACCTGGGACTTTCACCCAGGTCTGTGTGACTGCACAGTCAGTCGGAAGACTAATTACTCTTTCTCCATTCTTCCTCCATTAATAAGGGATACTCTGATTCACCAGAATTCCCAGAAGAAAAGAGTAACCCTTCAGTCCTATTACACCCTAACCTGATCATTCCCCCCAACTTTCAGGAAGGAATGACTCTCAGACCTCCGGGTGGTGGCAATCGACTCTTGCTCATATCGACACATGTTCTTGAGATTTCAGGAAACCCAATGGACATTGTTGGAACAGTCCAGCTGAGTCAGAGGGGAGGGAGAGTCTTCAGAGGAGGGGTGGATGGCAAGACAAACCAGGGCTTTGCACCGTGAGCTCTCTCCAAAATATTCTAGGTTGTTTTCTGAATGTTCCGTAAAGATTGGTCAGTGATTCTGGAGAACAAAAGGAAAGAGGAGGGAAGAAGCAAAGGCAGGAAGCGTAACAACCCTGTGTGGGGAGAAAGAGCGCTATTGCTCTCTTTCTTATCAGTTCCCTGAGATTGACTTCGATGATTCAGCTCAAGATTTATCACCTAGCCGTGCTTCTAGCTCAGTCCACCTATCCCATGCTGCTCACCACTGACTACCTGCTCTACATCAGTCTTCATGAATCAAGTGGGGATAGAGAAGTTAGCAGAGACTTCTTGCTGAGTGGCCAATACACAATCTTACCCTTTGCAGCCGAAATAGAATCTCCCATGATGGGCTGAAGTTTAGCTGAGCAATTTCTATCTTCCTATGGAATTTTAATTATGATAGAGAGTTCTGGCTAGAGGGTTGTGGCTGGAAATGAGCACATGTGGCAGAAAACCACTCATATACACTTTCTCCTCTCCATGGATAGACTGTGGAGATGACAGATAGAGCTAGGTTCATCAAACTGATCCTTGACCTGACCTTGGAGAATCAAAGCATCAATAGCAGAGCACTAGATAGAAGGAGCCTGGGACCCCAACACAATGACTCACTGCATAGACCCCACACATCTCTCTTGAATAAGGGATTTTTGTATTGGACTTTTGGCCACTCATAACTACATTAATACTAGTGCCAGAAGATAAATGGAGCTTCATGGAGATGGACATGGGTCTTGATTGCATAAATTAATGTTTCCAAGGCCTTGGGCTTATCTCCAAACTATGTGGCATAATAGAAAAAGAAGGACGTTAAAGGCAGACAGGAGTTCTAATGTGTTCTGAATGCTTACTAGCTGAGTAAAACTGAACAGCTTAAACTCACTGAGGCTCAGTGTTCTCATCCATTAAATGGAGCGCTGAGGGTTACATGAAACAAGTGGCACCATCATGAAGGAAAGGCTGTGTCTATCTCATTTGTGAATGCATCTCTTCCTCAATGCTGGCAATAGTCACCTGGAGACTAGGGAGTGCCCCACATAGCCCCGCTAACTAAATGGACAGTGTGTGCCAAGCAAGTGGTCCATTGTGGGTGGCCTTCATTCATTACCCACCACCAACACAGTCCTGATACACATTCCTCTTCGATCACTGTGATACTGTAAGCTTAAACCAAAAGCCCACAGAAGGCAGCACACTAGGTCTATGAGTTACATTTCTGAGCTCTGCTGCAAAAACTCTTCTTGGGAAAAAGTCTCTTTACATTTTGAAAACTAGAAAGCAGGAAGAAAATTAACTTTGTCTTCCTACAGCTTCTTTGTTCCTCTCTCCTTAACAGCCCCCTTCCATTCATGCCCCATTTAATTTTCACACATATTCTTAGATGTGAATTGTGTTCAGACCTCACTGGGCAGGCTCCTCAGCTCCTGTCTGAAGGGGGCTTAGTACCAAATGTTAGAAAACAGAAGCTCCACGGGGAGTGTGGGCCCTCCCACACCTACACGTCTGGAGCCTTAACACCTAAGGGAAGGAACCGGGGAAAATAACAAGCTCTTTTTTTTTTTCTTTTCTGTTTTGAGAATCTGTTCTCTTTCATAATAATAGTTAGCAACTAATTATTAACTATCTACTGAACACCAGGCTCTATCCCACATGTTTTACAAGTGTATTCTTATAACCCTCACAATAAACCGATGGAGTATGCAGATGAAGCTTACCTCTGAGGGAGCATGGAAGCTCACGGGGCTTACGCAAAAGTTGCTATCTGTCTGCACGCAAAATTGTACAGGGATGCTTATCAGGGGCAGTATTCATAAGAGGGGGAGGGTAGAGAGACCCAAATGACCAGCCACTGATGTGATAGTTCCGATCTTGTTTGTTGGCCCTGAAAAGGAAGGAATTCAAGATGGATGCATAGCATGCATGGTGGAACCTGGAAACTGTGATGCCAGACGAAAGAAGTCAGATTCAAAAGAACAAATGTTGTGTAAGACCGTTCATATCAAATGGTCACAAGTACACCAGTGGTGCTAAGGGATGAGAGGAAGGAGGATGGATCCGTAATAGCTGAGGGATTCAGGCTTTCCTTTCAAGGTGATAGAAATTGTCTACAGCTGACTGCCAGTGGCTGCCCATCCTTGTGAATCTATGCCATCGCAAGAATTAACTGTGCAGTATATGAGTAATATCTCAAAAAGCTACTTAAAAAATACAAAGAACTGATCTCTGAGCCCACATCTGGACACCTTCCATTCCGTCTTTATTCCACCTCATCACCCAGTCCTTGGCCTGTGCTGGCTCACTGAATTCTCACAATGGCTGTGTGTGGTGTGGGTGACCATCCTTAATTAATAAGTATGGAAATCAAGGGCCTGGTGGGGGAAAAATCATGTGCCTTCTTGCCAATGGAGAATTTAGCCTAGAGGGAAAGAAAGTGATTTTGTTCAAAATCTTTGTATAGAAGAACCCACCCGTGTTCATGATAAACAAAGAATGTGATTGCAATGTAATCTAGTGATTGCTGATTGTCCCCAAGGTGTCAAACTCTAAGGATATTCAGGAAGGTACTCAGAGATTGAGGAGGTTCAAGCGGAGCAATGTTGCAATTCTATGGTAGACATGGGATTTCCATGTTCAGACTTTCACTAATCTGCAGGGTCCCAGCTAACACTATGTGACAGCCACTGATCTAATCCAACTTGCCCATTCTACACATACGCTAATTAAGACAGGAGAAGGATAAGATCCCTTTGAGTCAATCTGTGATTTAGTGCCCATGCTGGGCAGGGGGCCAGCTTTCTGGCCCCTCTATATCATATGTATGTCTGTAGCCTAGATGAACGGCCTGATGCAAGAAACTTGACTGCATAATATGATTCTCCTTGCCAGCACAGGAAGGGAAAGGGAGCAAAATCTTTTTTTCTTTTTGTTTAACTGAAAAGAGCCCTTTACTGAAGAGTTTCAGCACTACAGACTATATGATCTCTTTCACAACTGTCTCACAATGCCATTGGGATGGACAATTGGTCAAAGACAATGCAGAAGACAGAGTGTGACTGTGCTGCAGGAAGACTGTATTTATAAAACAGCAAGGGACCAGCGTTTAGCCCTGATTTGGGCTCAAAACTGATTCTTTACTATCCCTCCTCCTCCTGTGATGACAGGGTGGGGACGTGATGAGAGAAGTGGCCAATCCTCCATCCGCCTGTTGGAACTGGAGGTAGTGTTGTGATAGAATGAAAGCCTGTGGCATGGACTTCAGAAGATCTGTTTCAGTGTTCAGAGGGCTTCCATCCATTGACCTCTAAAAGTCAGCCATGGTGTCTTGTGACTTACCATTGGTAAGATGGAGAGGACGGTGCCCCCTCGTGGGGTCACTGTCAGGGTGCTGGGAGAAATAGCACAGCAGGACCTCTTTGGCTATAGAGAGAATGCTGATCCACAAAACACTCTTCAGTTGCCTCTCCTGTTATCTCTCTTTACCTACCAGGCCCCCACTGCACTGGAGACCTTCCCATTGCTTTCAACTGCCAAGCTTGGCCTAGCCAGGGTAGGTTTCCCTTCCCTGTTCCCTCTTTTGGAATGCCCTTTCCCTCACCCTCAAGCCTTCTCACAACTCATTCTTTTGATTTTCCAATTCTCCACTCAATTTGCACTTTGTGGCAGAGTTTTCCTGACAACTCTATGTACAATAGTGTCCTCATCCTGGGCCCCCAGGCCTACCTGACCCTGTTTGATCTACTCAGGACCTCTCACTCATTGCTATCTTAAATTCCATTGCTTATGTATTTGATCACTTGTTTACTGTCCTTTCTCCTTAAGCTACATACTGTCCTTTCCCATTATACTTCTTTCTGGTTCCCTAGAATCAAGAATGATGTCTAGAGTGTAGTAGAATTCCATAATTATTTGTTGAAAGAAAAACATGATAACGATCTCCAAATTGCTCCCATTTATAAATTAACTTTTCTACCTTAAGCTCCTGTTTTGAGCGCTACTAGGCTTTAACATATTCCAAATGATCCTATGTTAGAAGGGTCAATTTAATGATGTATCACTCGATTAGATGCAAATTTTCTGGGAGCACAGAAATTTTGTTTGGGGGATTATCTGGGTCTCTAATGTCATGGAATGTCAAGAATTACAATTGAAACCAAGTTAGGGAAAGGTCATTTTATTTATATTATGTTAGAATTTCAAGGATCTCTTCACTATACCTCTCCCTTCATCTTACTGATAGATAAACTGAGGATCAAAAAAAAGGGGATCTTCTGACAGCCTTGTTCTTCATTGAACAAAGAACTCTAAATCTGTTAAGTCACCAGATGCTGGAGCTCGAAGGTCACTTAGAAGTCATTGCCTTTTTGAGTCAAAATAAAGAGCTCAAGCCAAGAGACCCCAAGTCTGTCAGAAAGATAGACTGAAGCCCCCACCTCTACCCCCATGTCCCTTTGAACCACAGGTGGAATCTGACCACTCCCCTTCCCTTCTGCTCTGTGCATAGAAGCAGAAATGGAAAAAAGATTATTCCAGGCACACATTTAGCAATGCTCATAAATCCTGACGATATTAACAACACACGACAGCTCCACTGAACAAATTGGCAGTGAGTGGAGGCAGCTTAAGGAGGCAGGAGGTCTGAAGAAAAAAATGAATTCCAGCACACAACAATCTTACCCTTCTGCTCTTTTCCACGTCCATCCAGACGAGACCTCAGGCAGGAGGAACTGGGAGTTGGAGGGCAGTGTAAAGGAGGTACAGAGCTAGAGGGAGTTCAGGAGTGTGCTTGTGTGTGTGTCGAGAGAGAGAAAGAGAGAGAGAGAGAGAGAGAGAGAGAGAGAGAGAGAGAGAGAGAGTAGTGACTGCAGAGGGAATAATCCATTCCTTAGATGTCACTCATCTTTGGTACAAATTAACCTCCACCCCCCTCATGCCGGCATTAATTTGTTCTTTGTTTCCTTGACATTCAGCTGGAGTGATCTCAGAAAAATTTTTATAAAGTTCTCTTAGAGGTGAAAAGGGAAATCCAGGGCTTCTTGCTCCAATATCCTGGGAAACCAGGACCGCGGAGGGTTCTTCTTCACTGGGACAGAGTGGAGCTTGTCTGACCCCATCCCCTCCCTTCTGCAGGGGAAAACCCACCTTCTGCTATATAATAGTAATTTCTTCCCATGGATTCTGTGCCTGATCAGAGCTAGGCAGCATAGGTCTGCTCCAATGCTCCTGAGCGCACCCACCGAGGACTCATGATCGTCAATTTTGTTCTGGTACATGAGGGTCTTCCTCACTGCCTTTTCCACTCTAGGGTGGCCCTCCGTCCACTGTTCTCCATGCGTAAGCTGCAGGTCCACATGTAGCTGTGTGCCCTCCAAAGGTCCACATCATACCTCCCACCACGGGAAGCTTCAGCCTCTGTGAAAAGTGCTCAGATAAAGCACAAACTCTTAAAAGGAGAGAAGAGCACCATCAGATACTTAATGACAGGTACAGACCTTCAATTGTTCCCCTTCCTTTGGTATTTGTTTGTTATCTCCAAATGCATGAATAAATAAGCTAACACTATTTTTGGAAAGAGGAGTAATATAAATAAATAAATAAGAATAAATAATGCTAATGATGAATTAATGGAAGATGGATTTTAAAAATACACATATGCAAATCACATTTACTTTGAGGAAGCCAAGGGCCTACACTTAGCACCGCCAGCCGCACATCCCTGCAGCAGATGACAGTGAGAGGAAGAGTTCCCTTTTGCCAGGCTGCCCACATAGGCCTATGCAGAAGGGGGACGGCATACACGATGTGGCTTATTCAAGAAATCTAAAGATTTCATTGCAGGGCAGTGGAATGACCTCTAGGTTCCAAAGATCAAAAATTGTACACATGAAGGGCCACCCACGCAATCTTTGAGAAGTTGAAATGACAGTGAAAAGAGAGGTAAACACCTTTTCTTTAGGGTCTACCCTATGTTGGGCAGAATCACAAGCTTGGATCTGGAGGCAGCGGTTTGCAAGCACTGCTTCAGTCCATTCCCACAACAATGCCATGAAGGGGGAGCAGCAAGACCTGCTGCTAATCTCCCACGAGATTAGTGATTAGAAACTAGACAGGGGAAGTGGTGCTCTGGAGGCAAAACTACTATGAAGTATATTTTGTGCATGTTTCCTGATTCTAAAATAAATAACTCTCACTGCTGAGATTTATTTTTAAATTATGTAGCCATCAGGTAATGAGACATTACAGAGGATTGAAGGCATGGGAAGAATGCGATGGGGGACATCCCTTCAAATACCAGCACATAGAGACTGTGGTTCTGAGTCCAAAACTGTAAGCAGCACAGAAAGCTGCAAGTAAAAGGCTGGAGACAGGAGCATCTGCAATTGATCGAGGCAGAAGGTGGGAGTGGAAGGAGAGGCTCTTTGGACTGGACTATCTGCTTGTTCACCTGTTGACTCATCTTTCCTCACAAAACCGCTTGAAGTAATCACTGAGTTCACACTTGGGTATGCAAGACATGTTACTGAAACTGTAGGTGTGATAGATGGTTTGGAATCAGCTCATTCACTTGTACCTTGAGAGAAATGACTGCCAATTAAATGGCTTCTATAAAACCAAGAAAGCCCTATAAACCAATTCTGCTCCATAACACATGGTGTGACCATGAGCCCAGGTCACTTCCCAGGTAACAGTTTGTTGTTAATGCTTCATTTTAAGTTTTATTTATAGGAATAAATAAATCAAATAAACAATCAAGGACAATCTCTTTGCCTATTTATCTATGAGCTTTCAATAGTTAACATGTTATAGGTACTCTCTCATCTCACAGGCTTCCTGTAATGAAGGTTTAGGAAGTTAGGGAAGGTTTCCAATTTGCAAATGGGAAAGAGAAGGCACCAATCCTCTCAACATTATTTGTCTGTTTTATATATATACATATATTTATAATATATATACTTAAAGAGCTATGTGTATGCATATATCATATTATATACAATAGAATATATATCTTCTTTACACATGTGTAAAATATATAGTATAGCATACATTTATATACCACATGAATTAAACATAATTTAATATATTTATGCATGATCATATATTTCATTATGTGTTCTTTTTTACATATATAAACATATTTCATGTGAAAATATATTCTATCATGTATGATGTGATATATCATATATGATATATTCATATACATATTAATTATGTTAGTCTGGGTAGACTAGAGAAAGAAATTCATAAGCACACATATGTATATAAGACAGAGTTTTTTTGTTTCTTTGGGGGGGAGCATTGCTTCCCTCTGGTGGGAGTGGGAGGCTCAGTCTTACTCCTGGAGAGTTGCTGCTGGATTTGAACCACTAAACCAATGGACCACACTCCTGCACTCAACCTCTACACCACCAGGGCTGAACCCAAGACAGAGTTTTGTATAAAGAGTAATTGCACGTTAAGAAAATATCCCAACCCATGCCAGAACAAGCCAATATGTCTGATATTAGCCTACACATCTGACAGAAGTCTACAAAGTCCTTCAGGCACAGGAAACACGTGCAATGACACCAAATACAGGACGATCACAAACCAGCGAGTCGAAAGTCCTTGAATCCAGTGATGTTGTCAGCATCTCAGCGCTGGCAGGAGTCTCCACGTGGCTTCTCCAGGTCCAGGCTTCTTGCTGCATCAGGGTAGGGCTATGTGGTTTCTCCTCAAGGATGTCTCACAAGAAGGAAGTCTTGTCAGTAGAGAGTCTCTAAGTAAGTGCTGTCAGTAGAGAGTCTCCAAGGAAGTGGAGCAAGAGACAATGTCTCCACCTCCAAGAAGGAATCACCACATTTCCAGAATTCTCAGGAGAAGGCCACGCCCACACAGAGGTCTCATTGGCAAACTCCAGAATGACAGGCTAGACTCCACCCCTACACTCTTCATCCTCAAATTGACACCAGAATAGGTGACTGCCACATTAATATGTACATACATGCTCTTTTCAAACTATGCTTTAGGTCGGACATCTAATGTCCCAGACCAGACACATGATCAAAATTACTTCAATAGATGTGACTTCCCAATCATTTCTTTCCTAAAAGAAAATATTCCAACTCAATTTATCTATTTCTTTCTTTTAAAACCCCTTTCTTTTATCATGTAAACTACCTTGGAGATCCGTTTACCAGTTCTTCCATAAGCCCATCCACTTCCTTGTTAATTAATATGAAAACTTGCCCAAAACCTTTTTATATGTGGGCTCTTATTGCAGGCCATCATAAAAAAAAATGCTAAGACATAAGATGGGATCCTTGCTTCCAAAGAGTATACAACTAATTGGTAAAATAAATCAAATATGTAGCATCTTCTGAGACACAGAAAAACATCAATGCAGTGAGTGTGACTGCTAACAAACTTCTATCCCTAGAAAGGCATTGAGACAGAGGGAATTTCCAGTAGACCTCATGGTAGAAGGGTGCTCTCATTTATTAAGCATCCATTATGCACCAAGTAATACATTAGATACTCCTCAGCTACCATTTTATTTACTATTAATGGAAAGATAAACCAACCTTATGGGATAAATGTAGAGGAAAAACTCTCTATCTCTCTCTTTTTAAATTGCTATCAGTTCCTCCTTCCCCACCCACCCTCCCAGTACCTTCATGGTATCACTATTTCTATTACTGTTCCGGAAAGGTTTATCCATCCTGGATGCCATGTGTTAATATCTCTTATCTGTACCAATGTTCATATTCCAGTTTACCTGGATTTGTGCGGTAGAATGTGGTCATGATAGTGTGAGGGAGGAAGTATCGATGAACTAGAGAAGTGTTGTGTGTTCTGTTGGTGCTACTGCACCCTGGATGAATTGTCTCTTCAATGTGACTCTTCTGTGAGGGGATGGCCTATCATCTATGGGCTTTAGGTTCCCACTCCAACCCCTCTCCTTCACATTGATATAATTATTTGTTTTTGAGCATCTGATATCTGATCCCATCGACACCTTGTGATTACACAGGCTGGTGTGCTTCTTCAATGTGGACTTTGTTGCTTCCTTGATAATTGGCTGCTTGCTAAGTCCAAGCCTTCAAGACACTAGATACTATATATTTTAACAGCTGGGAACCATCAGCTGTCTTCTCGACATCTGCTTATGCATCCATTTTGTCTTCAGCAATTGTGTTGGGAAAGTGAACATCACACGGTGCCTGGATACTAGAACAAAGTGTTCTTGGACTGAGGGAAGACTTGAGTAGAAGTCCAAATCCCATCTGCTACCTTATTACATTTATTTATTATTTTGCTACCTTAACACTCTAGCATATAAATATGTGTACATAAACCAATATTTCCATCATTATCTACTAGTATATTTACATCTAAACATGCCAATATTTATACCTCTGTATAGACTTTATCTCCTAGTTCTTTCCTCTATTTCCTTTATTTTCCTTCCTGCCCCACTTTTATGTTCACCCTTCACTCACCAGCAAAAAATTCCTCTAGGCTACAATTGATTAAACACCACCAGGCATTCTATAACCTCCTTGAAGTAAATTTTAGGTCCCTTGTTGTTCCCTTGTCCCTGTATTTGTTGACGCACTGCTCCCTTTCCCCTGCCTCCTCCTCCCTAGCTTATCCTTGCCCACAGTAATAGTACTAATATAACAACCTCTAACTCTTTAATATGAAGAAAATTATTGGGTCACCTATCTATTCAGAATAGGTCACTGAAATTAGATAGTACAACCATCCAGAGGAAATCTCTTTTCTACCTTCCCTGACCTCAGAGCTGGACAGATAATTTCAATGAGTCATTTGGATTGCTCTACAGTTCATCAAGCACATGAATCCATGCAGTTATTCAGAACACAGACCTTATGATTGAAACTTATTCGAGGGGAGGGGTAATAGGGGAGTTTTGTGCCCCACTTGAGCTGCTGTTTACAAACATCTGATTTCATGTCAACCCTTTCCTGGACTCTGCACTGATGCATTGGATCGGGTATTTCTGTAACCTTCAGGCAAAGAGCAGGTGTCAGATATCTCTGGGTTCCTGGCTATCTTTCTGCCCTAATGCCAATCTTTCCCTTAAAAATTAGCATGGCTCATTTTGTGAATGAAGAAATTGAGATTCTGAGGAAGGAACTGATTCTATGCAAGGTCACTGTTAAGTGGCCTAGACTCAACAAAAATGTAAATGAGTCTTATACCACAGGAAGTGTTCTTTCTGCCATGCCACATCTGAGCCAAGCAGTGAGGAGACATAGGATTTGTGTATGATAGAGGAAGGGAATCCTTCTTCTGCTGCCCTGAGAAGGGAGCTGAGATATCACAGAGAACACACACAGAACCTGCCTTTGCCACCTCTCAGATGTCATTGGACCACCTGCCCTCACAAATGCCCCCACAGGAACCCTTTCCCACACCCCTTATTTACAGAAAGGCTCAGATGAGAAATGTGATTTCTTTTCCTGGGGAACCTTTTTCCCTGTAAGAAGCATGAATCCAACAGCCTCTCTGAGACCTATTTTTCATCTGATTAATGTCAGGCCT
>PVJH01020908.1:0-39882 GCA_004026705.1 Nesogale talazaci
CCACCAGGGATCCTTGGGACCATAAAGAAACATTAAGAAAAATGTATGCCTAACTGTGACAGCTTAGGTGAAATGGGAAAATTCCTTGAAAGACATGAGTTGTCAAAACTGAATGAAATAGAAAGGATCTACATATCCCTTTAGCTACCACACAGAAGAAGTTTAAGCTAGACTGTCCCGCTGGTAAATTCTATCAAATATTTAGAAAGAAAAGATGATCAATTCTCTCTCATAAAACTTATGAATCACTTCATGAAATAATCATTAGCCTTGTGTCTTTGTTATCTCCTGCAGCTGTAACAGAACCATCCTTAAGTTTTTTAAATAATATTTATAACTTTAGTTTTTAAATGTTTGACATACACCTGGATGAAATTTAACCCACATTTAACATAACACTAATGTGGCTAATATTCGATATGGCATTATCATTGCAAATGTTCAAAAATACTGGAAATTTTCATTTTTATATAATACAAAATGTTCTAATTTATGTATCAAGTGAATTTCATTTCTACTGTCTGTTGCAGGAGACACAATATTTGTTATTACCCTCCATATGCTAATAAATTAGGTATTGGCACATTAGAAAGATGCAAGATTTAATATTTACATAGCATGCGAAATATGTTTCTGTTTTACAAGTATGTTTCCAAATTTATCTTCCAAGAAAGCAACAAAAAGCATTTACCAGAACAGTACATTTCTGCTGAGCCCTGGTGGTGCAGGGGTTGTGTGCGGGACTGCAGCCCTCAGGATTGATGGTTCAAATCCAGCAGCAGCTCTCCGGGAGCAAGGCTGGGCTTCCTACTCCCACCAGGGCAGTGATGCAAAAGAAAAGAAAAAAAACCAGAATAGTACATTTCTATTTTTGTCAGAATAGTTATATATTTGCATGTAAGGAAATGAAATGATTTCTTAAGTAAATAAATGAAATGGATAGAGAATAAAATTATATAAGTGTATTTTATTTTTCATGTTCTTTCAGACTTGCTTTTAAGAAATTGATTGATATGGTCTAGCCTACAAAGCAAAGTCACTCGACGCCTAGGGCTATTGTGACATCAATTAGGTACCCTTCTTCAACTACGGGGGTTGAAATGCAAAAATAACATCCATTTTATACCTCTTGGGCAATAATGACATAGTGATGTGGCAAAGCAGAGCAGCAGTCTAAGAGAGGGCCCGTGACCCGCAGTAGCCGCAACAATCGCTCAGACGTAGAAGGCATTGTAAGGACAGCACAGGAGCAGGGGCCAGTGCATTCTGCTGTGCCTAGGGCTGCCACAGGTGGGAAACAAGGAGATGGTATTGAACGATCACAGCCTATTGGACCATGTAATTTTTAAAGTGTGCCATTTTAATTATGCAATAGTTATATGTATTCTTTTCATTTGGGACCCATTGAGAATAAACTCACTTCTCGCTTTCTCTTGTTGACCATGTAAGAACATGTCAGAGACAGTACAATACCGTGACTGATGGTGTGTGCAAAGGGCACCAAAGCCAGACTTCCGATGAAGCACGTCCTTGGTTTGTGGCAGGCTCAGCAGTCATCCAATGACCCGTGAGGGTGCAACAGCATCAAGGAATAGGAGGAGAGTGCGTACGTTGTTTATTTTTAGAAGATCATTTTATTGGGGACTCTTACAACTCTTACAGCAAACCACACATCAATTGTATTAAGCATATGTGTACATATGTTGCCCATTCTTTTCTAGACATTTACTTTCTATTAAGCTCTTGGTATGAACTACTTTTCTCCCCTCCCTCATCCCCCACTCCCATCGTGACCCCCTGATATTTTTTAAAAATAATTTTATTGGGGGCTCTTACAGCTATTATAACATTCAATACATCATCTGTATCTAGCACATTTGCACACATGTTGTCACATACATTTCCAAACGTTTTCCACTTGAGCCTCTGGTATAAGCTCCTCTTAAAAAAAAAAACTCCTCTTTCCTCTCCCCCCCTTTTTTTTCATTGAATCATTTTATTGGGTACTCACACACCTCCCCTCATGATTCATACACACATCAATTGTATGCAGATCTCATATGCACACTTGTTGCCATCATCACTCTCAAAACATCCCCCCTTCATTCAGGCCCCCTGTTTCACCTCCCCATATTTCCCTTCCTCCCTCCCCCCCCCCATGAACCTTTAACAACTTACAAATTGCTATTTCATATCGTACACTGTCCAATGTGTCCCTTCATCACCTCTCTCTTTGCCATGCCCCAGACAGGAGGCTATATTTAGATCCCTGAAAATAGTTTCCCCTTTCTACTCCACCATCCCTCCACCCTCCCAGTATCACCACTCCCGTCCCTTGTCCTAAGGGAATATCTATCCTAAATTCCCCATGTTTCCGACTCCAGTGTACATCCACTGTTTTTGTCGGACTTGTCTGGTAGAACCGGGGGCATGATAGTGGGTGGAAGGAAGCATTGAGAACTAGAGGAAAGATGCATATTTTGTTGTTACTACACTGTACTTTAACTGGCTCATCTCCTCCCTGCAACCCCTCTGTAAGAGGATGTCACTTCACTTATTGATGGGCTTTGGGTCACCAATCTGTACGCCCCCCTATTTATAATGATAAAAAATTTTTAAAATCATTTTCTTGGGGGTTTATAACAAATCTTATCGCAATCCAAACATGCATCCATTGTGTTAAGCACATTGATAATTTATAAATTAATGTTACTTTCATATCTTACACTGACTGCTATCTCTCTTCCCCTTGGTTTCTGCTTTCGTCTTCCCGGAGTGGGGTGTGTGTGTGTGTGTGTGTGTGTGTGTGTGGTAGTTACATAATCTCCTGTCAACTTGCAAAAGGGAGGAGTTTAGGAGCCCGCCAATCAGGTTGCAGTTTGATGACCTCAACTGGAAGTGCTAAAGAGATAAATAACTCGCTGGACACACACACTGTCCCTGTGAGATATTCCGGTTGACAAGCCACGTGGAACTATGTTGATGGAGTCAAAGCCCTAAAGCTGGAGGAGTCACGTGGAGACCCACGCCAGCACTGAGATGTATCACCACCACTGGATCCTCCAGACTTTGTACCCTTTGGCCTGTGATCTTCCTGCATTTGGCATCATTCAACGTGTTGTGTGGGTCTGAAAAGGAATTTACAGACTGGTATTAGACATATGACTTATATAAGACTTATGGACTTGATCTGCGCTGGGCTGGGATGTTTTCTTAATATACAGTTACTCAATATAAAGCTCTTTCTTATACACATATGAGTGTGTCTGGATTTGTTTCTCCAGTCTACATAGACTAACACAGTGTTGATGGTTGCGATTGGTTCTCCCTTCCTCTCCCCATCTTTCCCCTCCCCTTCTGGTATCACTATTCCCATTCCTGTCTTTGGATTCCATGTGTCCTGATCTCTTATCTGTACCTGTGCACATGCGTGGGTCTAAGCCACAGTGAAGGGCAGTAGTGGGGTAATCATAGTAGGGGGTGATAAAGTCTCAAGAAACCAGAGTAATATTGTGTGTTTCATCCCTGCTATGCTGCAGCCTGGTTGATTCATGCCTTCCCTGTGGCCCCTCTATGAGGGGATGTCCCATTCTCTACAGATGGGTTTTGTGTCCCTGCTCTGACCTCCTCATTCTCAACAATGTGGCGCTTTGTTTGTTATGTGGCTTTTTGTTGTTGTTGTTGTTGTTGTTGTTGTGTGTGTGTATGTGTATGAGTCTTCTGATGCCTGCTACCCAGTCCTGATGACAGGACACCTCGTGATCACACAGGCTGGTATGCTTCGTCCGTGTGGGCTTGTTTCTCTGCAAGATGGTTGCTTGTTTAACTTCAAGCTTTTAAGACCCCCAGCTGCTTTATCTTTAGAGCGCCGGGTACCATCCACTTTCTTCTTTTCTTTTCTTCTTTTAAAATCGTTTTATTAGGGACTTGTACAGCTATTATCACAATCCATATACCCAGTCATTGTGTCAAGCACATTTGTACATTTGTTGTCATCATCACTCTCTAAACATTTTCTTTCTACTGGAGCCCTTTATCAGCTCATCCCCCCCCCCCCTTTCCCCACCCTCCCTCCCTCAAAAACCCTTGATAATTAATTATTTTCATGTCTTACACTGACTGATGTATTCCTTCAACCACTTTTCTATTATCCATCTCCCAGTGAATGGGTTATAGGTAGATCATTACGATAGGTTTCCCCTTTCTCCCCTATCTTCTTCTTACCCTTCCGGTATCGCTACTCTCATTATTGATCCCATGGAGTTTATCTGTCCTGGATTCCCTGTGGTTTCAGTTCTTATCTGTGCTAGTGTACAGGCTCTTGTTAGCTGGATTTATAAGGTAAAATCAGGACCATGATAGTGTGGAGGTGGGAGAAGTAAGCATTAAAGAACGAGAAGGGGGAAAAAAAGAACTAGAGGGCGGTGTGTGCTTCTTCTTCTTCTTCTTCTTCTTTTTTTTTTTTTTGAAAGTTGTATGTTTCCTCGGTACTATACTGCACCCTGACTGGCACATCTCCTCCATGAGACCCTTCTGTGGGGGAATGTCCAGTTGCCTACAGATGGTCTTTGAGTCTCCACTCTGCACTCCTCCTCATTCACAATGATATGATTTTTTTGTTCTGGATAGTTGTTGCCTGATACTTGACACTAAAGACACTTCATGGTCACACAGACTGGTGTGCTACTTCCATGTTGATTTTGTTTTTCTCAGCTAATGGCCACTTGTTTATCTTCAAGTCTTAGAGGCCCCAGATGCGATATCTTTTGATAGCTGGGCACCATCAACTTTCTTCACCACATTTGCTTGTGCACACATTTTGTCATCAGCGATCATGTCGGGAAGATGAGCATCACAGAATGCCAGATTATTAGAAAAAAGTGTTCTTGCATTGAGGGAGGGCATGAGCAGAAGCCCCAAATCCACCCACTATCTCAGTGTATTGCCATATAAATATGTGTACATATGCCAATACCTTTATGAATTAATGTATCTACATAAATGTACACCTATGCTTATACGTCTATCCATAATTTCACTTCCTACATCTTTCCTCTGGCTCATTTTATATTCCTTCTATCCCACCATCACGCTCACCCTTCTTCTGCCTTTTAGCAATTCCTCTCAGTTAGATTACCATTGTTCCAACACCCCCGAATCTCCACATTCTCCTTGTTGAGTTTAATTCCCTAGTTGTTCCTCTGGCTATGGTGCTGTTTGCTCACCACTCCCTTCTCCCACCTTCTTCTCCCCCAAATCCCTCTGGGACTGTCAGTCCATTGCTTTCTTTTTGAGCTGCTTTACATGCCTATCTTTTTTTTTTTATTTAGGCATCACTGCCCTCTGGTGGGAGTGGGAGGCCAAGCCTTGCTGCTGCTGGATTTGAACCGCCAAGCCAGTCGGCTGCAGTCCCGCACTTAACCACTACACTACCGGGGCTCAGCCCATGCCTATCTTATATAAATAGGCAAACCAACAATAACCTAGATCAAACAAAAAGAAAGACAGAGATTGAAAGAAGAAAATAAAACATACATAATTCCAGATCTGTCCAGTGATCTTTATGACTATCTCCCCATTGGTCTTGGGGAAATTCCTGGTGCTGCGCTCTCCTAGCCTGAAGTCTATTTTTTTGAGGGGGAGGGGCTCTATAAGGTCTTTGTGGCTTGGCTTTGCTCCCATTGCTGATCTGTTGTGTTCGCTTCTTGGTTCTTCCGGCTATGGGGGTGGGTGTGGGTGGCTAAGTGTTGTTTAGATTGAACTAACTCCCCACTGAGAGTGCATAGGTTTTTAAGATGAAAAACATTCAAAGAGATCTGTGAATGATTCGCCAACAAGTGAATGAAAAGGAGGTAGTGAAAAAAAGCTTCATTGGGTGGAGCTTTGGTAGCTTGTATTTTTCCTTGTAGGCAAGCATCCAGCAACTCCCTGTGAGCTAGTGCACCCAGTGGCATTGCCTGGGAAGGTTCTCTCTGGTCACAGTGAATTTTCTTTTTTGTACAGGCAGTTTTGCTAGAACCTCATCTTTTGTAATGGCCTATTTAAGAGAACAGCATGTGACTATGAAGTTCTGTTTCCTGCTGGGGAGGAATGTCACAGGAACTGTTGTGATGCTAAACACAGTTTACAAGGACAGCTCTATGGGAAAAACTTAAGGGTATGAAAAGTGAAATGTAGATTAATGACAAACCACATTTGCTTATTGCACCCATTTTGTCTTCAGCGGTTGTGTTGGAGAGAAGAGCATCCCAGAATGCCATGCTTCCACTCATATTTTCTTACAGGTGCCATGTTGGTACACACACACACACACACACACACACAACTCACACCAATTTTCCAATATGCATTTTTTTATACTGTCCAAATCTGAATGTAAATTTTATTTGAGAAAATTTACTTGCTTTATAAAGCTTATTTCTTTTTAGTTGTCTTTTTAGTTTCTTTTTAGCATATATCTGTGCTATGATGGAACTAAATTTTACAAGTGATATAACTTCAAACCTGGTAAAATGAAATGACAAGCACAAAAGCTTACAGGAGGCAAAAAGAAAGGGGTCTGTGAATCCCTAAAAACAATTCCAAGACTCATTTCCTTTTTTAAGTATAATGACTAAGAAGAGACTTCTTTCATTAAGCACTAGAGTTTAAGGGATGCAAATTGTTGGAGTAGTACCATTAATGTTAAGATTACTAATGGCAACATACATAAAATAGAGTTTCCTGCAAATTTTGTATTCATGTCTTGCTGCAGCCAAAAAAATTGATAATGGTATCGAAGATGAAATATCTCTGAATCTAAAATGATCACATATCCAAGCCCTTTAAATAATAAGAACCCATTTCTTGTTTTTTGGAATGATTTTCTGTCCAATAATATAAATTATTGGACCATAAAAGATCCAAGTGGGCTGAGCCCCGGTGGCGTAGTGGTTGTGCGCAGGACTGCGGCCCACTGGGATGGAGGTTCGATTCCAGCTCCATGGAGCAAAGGTTGGGCCTCCTACTCCCACCACCACCATCAGGGCAGTGATGCCTAAAAAAAAAAAAAAAAAAAAAGATCCAAGTGGTTCTCAACATCACAATGGGCCACTTAAAACTCTGTGTCAGAAATTTCTGGATAGTAAGCAGATGAGGTTCTGTAGTGATAATATATTGCTAGCATGCAAGGCTAATGGTGGAAATTGTAAGCATATGGCTTCTGTGTTCTCCCTCCACTGACTCAGTTTATTGTTTTTGCTTGCAAGCCACTTAGCCTTAAATAATTTCATTCTCTATTTGCTGTAGATGGATTTATCAATTAGCACAGGTGAAATACAATCGATATATGAATACAATTGAATTCACACAGATTTATGTTGTCATATTTAAACCAAAGACATGGTTTTGACTTAGCTCACGAACTGGAAACACAATTTAATGAAGAATATCAGTATTGGATATCCACTTTGCAGTGTGTCATTGCTGTCATGAAAGCAGTTTCTAAATGTAGACTCTCTTTTCAAGGAAGAAATTAGGTGTTTGGTCTCCACAAAATGGAAATAAAAACTGGTCACTTCGTTTGAGCTCTTGTTAACAAATCAGTGATCAACCATTTTCAGTGAAATTAGTGTAGTGCAATATTTTAATTTATCTGTAGATTCCATTACTGGTTATTCTCAGACAGGTTTGCTAAATGTTGTTTTAAGATACTATATATTTCCCACAGTTGAAAATTGTGAAGAACAATTTATCACATGTACTAGCTTTAAAATAAGTGAAGAAAATGCAACTCAAGAACTTCACTACTTACGTGGAGCTTACAAAACTGATTTTTCTAAGTGTACAGTCCAGCCTTACGGCAATGCTGACAAAATGTCAGGTAACTATAAAGACATTCAACAGAAAATTTAAGAACATGATGAATATGTCATTTTCATACCATGTCCATTCCCTTAATCTCAGAGGGTATAGCAAAGTAGATTACTGTCCAGAAACAGAGTTGGGTTTTTTTTCTCCTACTTTCAATTGCTTTCCATATTTTTACTGCCTCTGCTCACAAATAGACATTTCTTAAATCTCTTAATCAGAATATCATATATGAAAAAAGAAAACAGATAATTATAAAGATAGGAAAGAAATAAAAAGTCAAAGAGGATTTAAGAAGATAGGTTAAAAAGCAAATGAATGAAGTAAAGCGCTGAACGAATCTTTCAAAGGGAAGCTCAAGAAGACTCAGTATCATATTATGTGAAATGTGCTGAGAACTGAAGTTTGAAAACCAAAAGGGAAGAACATGGGCAGTGTATCCATAGCTGAAAGAACTAAAGGGAAACTTCACATAAGGATTTATGGGGAAAATATGAAATGATGTAAGAAGCATTAAATGACCATGAAAGTAACACAGAGCGTTGCTGTATCAGAAGGAACCAGTCAACCATTTCAGGAAGGAATGATACTGAACAAAGATGTTCAAGCTGGACTGAAGGCATTAGCAAAAAACGAGGCTCTAGGAACTGATGGAATGTCAACTGAAATGTTCCAACAAACTAATGAATCCCTGGAAACACCTATCCACGCTTAGCAATTCAGAAGCTATCGAAACAACTGACTATAAGAATACCGTATCTGTGACCAAAGGTGGCTGTGTACAGCTGGGTGTACCAAAACCAGTGACACTTACATGAGTATGTATACAGAAAGAAATGTATGTCATAAAATGGCTCTTTCGATTGTAGAATCAGAGGTAAATCCCGTCTAGCTCAAGGCTGTGGGTCAGGAGGCATTTCCTGACTCAGGTAGCTGTAGGGGCTGGTGATCCAGATGCAGGATTCCAACCCAGCAGAAGTGACCCTTTTTAACAGTCTGCTTACAAACACAGTCTGCTTTCCTACACCCTGGAATCTTTCTTCTGGTCATGCCAAGGCTGTGATCCACGAAGTTATGCTTCACCACAATTGCTAGCTGCTCACCGAATTGCTTGTGTTATTTGACACACTGTCCTGGAGTTGATTAGATTGCGTTAGGTGGCATCATGGGGGATGACAGCCAAATTATTGGGCTCAATCAAGTTGTCATAAAATCTATGACAAGGGACTCTACAAACAATATCACTAATAGCACATACAAGTAAAAATTTGCTGAAGATGATTTAACAATGGTTGCAACATCACATTGACAGAAATTCTAATGGGATTCCACATAGGACACGACATGACAAAACTCATTGCTGATGACAGATGGTTTGGGGCTGAAAGCAGGGAAAACTAGAAATATGAGTACTTGTGTTTTTATGACTATGTGAAGGTATTCAACACTGGGCATCATAAAAAAAAAAAAACTATGGCTAACATTGGAGAACAAAAGTTCCAGAAAACTTCATGTGCTCATGCAACCTTAGATATTAATGTTTATTATGCCAAATTGGCCGATAAACACTTGTTGGGTTAATTGAAGGGTGGAGAGAAATATGAGTCAGTGAACCTCGTCTTTCTGATCTCGGGTCTCTTGCTTTCTGGTGATTGGATCAGAATGCAGCTGCCTTAGGCAGCTTCCTGTTTCAGCTGGCAAAGCTCACTTCTCAAAAGACATCCCTGAGGAGAAGTCACGTGGACCTACCCTGATGCAGCCCTGGGTGCTGGAGCAGACGGGCGGAGACCCCTGCCAGCGCTGAGATGCTTGCGCCCTGACTGATTCAACTTTTCTCCTTCAGTCGGCATCATTCCGTGTGCTTGTGAGATGGAGGAGAACACTGTGGATTGGTGTCGGGCATATGGGCTAATGTTGGACTAATAGGCTTGGGCTTGGGATGTTTTCTTGATGTGCACTTACCCTTTATATAAAACTCTCTTTTAAAACGTGAGTTTCTGTGGATTTGTTTCTCTAATGTACCCAGACTAACACACAACCTATTCATGGATCTAGACATCGTCGTTCAAAGAGACAAGGGAATAGGGAGTGGTTTAAAATCAGGAAAGGTATGCAAAGGGTTTTATCTTTTCACCAAACTTGTTTAATTTAGTTGCTGAGTGAATAGTCTAAGAAGCTGGACTCTATGAGGAAAATTGTAGCATCAGATTGGAGGAAGGCTTGTTAACAACCTTCTACAGGCAGATAACACAGCCTTGGTGACCATGGGCAGCACTGGGAGCACTGGAGGATAACAATCAAGAATTAGAGCCTTCAGTTTGTATTACAATTCAGTGTCAAGAAAATAAAAATCTTCACAACAAGACCAGTAGACAATATAATAAACATAAAAAATACTGAAGCTGTCGAGAATTCAATTTTGCTTGGAAACACAATCAATGCTCACGAAAGCAGCAATCAAAAAAATCAAACAACATATTGCATCAAACAAATCTGCTGGCTGAGAGCTCTTCAAAGTGTTGAAGAACAAAGATGTCACTTTGAAAATCAAAATGGACCTAATTCAAACCAGGATATTTCAGCTGCCTCGTGTGCATGTGAAATTTGGACAATGAATGAGAAAGACTAAAGAAAATTATGAATTAGGGTGCTGGTAAAGAATATTGATAAGTACCACGCACTGTCAGTAATAAAATCAAATCTGGTACTGTTTTGTTCTGTTATACATAGTGTTCCTAAGAGCCACAGCTAACTTGATATTACCTAACACAACAAACATTTAAGCAATGATTGTCCGTTACTGGTAGCGCTGCAGTGCTGTTGGGTAAGCTTTGAACTGCTAGCTCCAAGGTTGGTGGTTCAAGCCCACCACCCACACCAAGGGAGAAAGACAAGGCTATGTGCTCTCCCAAGTATTTACAGCATCCAAGAAACTAGTACAGGCTTATTCCGAGGACTGATACACAAACCTTTTCTGAGAAGCATGACAATCTTTTTTTTTTTAATCATTTTATTGGGGACTTTTACAACTCTTATAATAATTGATACATCATTTGTATCAAGTGTATTTATACATATGTTGCACCATTATTTTCTAAACATTTACTTTCTACTTGAGCTCTTGGTATCAGTTTGCTTCTTACATGAGAACTTAGTTTGTAGATTTAGGAAAGACAAGTTTCAATCACATAGGCATGTATGATTGATTCCATAATGAAAGGTAAACTACAATGCATATTGCCCAATGTTGAAATTGTTTTATATAGATTTCTCATTTTACTTATCAGAAGCCATTAAACAGCACACATTTTAATTCTCTCATCTTTAAAGTCTTTTTATTATTATTTTTATTCAAAACTCTCTTACTTTTAATGTAGAACAATGATTCAAGAAAAATTGAGTTCATTATCTTCATTAGGTTTGGAAATACAAATTATTTAGCAACTTAATTGTGATAAAATCTTTTAAGAATTTATAATAGCAAAGAATAGAAAGAACTGTTATAAAATATATCATGCTAAAATTAATGAGCTACATAAAACATAGTAATTTGTTTTCTAATCATTAAATTTTATTTTGACATATCTTCATTTGTTAATTCATAATTAAGCTGTGTATTACAAAGCAAGCTTCAAAATGGAAATGTGAGCAGATTAAAACAATGTTGGTGAGAATCAGTTTCTCATTGTGGGAGATCAATAGACTTGATCTAATTGATTATTTGCTGTGTTTTAGCATATGTGGAATATTCTGTGTGGAAAATAGGCATATAGTAAAAATCTTAGTACATACATCTACTAAAAATCATGCAATCTAGTTCATTTCATTTTGCTAAAATGGCACATACCACTTTTGCATTCAATCACTAATATAGCATATTTTAAAAGATGCCACACTACGGATAGATAAGACACACACATATACAAATGTATAAGAGGGATCTCAAAAACTTTGAAAGAAAGATTCCATTATATTTTGTTCCATTTTCCTTTTGACATTTTGAAGGCCTCTTGTGTGTATATACTCATATAACTCACATATCATATGTGTGCCTAAGAGAAGGAGGGACTATCACAAGGTATCAGTGTTCCTGGCCCTCTCTGACCCTGATCCACACAGTTCTGACCCTTTCTTTCATCCTCCCGGAGCTTGCCGTGAAGGAGAGATGTTCAAATCAGTAAACGTGTAGTGCATTCTATAGCTGAGAGGAAAGCTGATACTGTCAAATGAGCTCTGACCCAGGCAGCTCCATGTATGCCTGAGTGACTCTGTTCTCCTGGGCTTCCAACGGCTTCTGAAGCGTGTCTCTGAGTCGATTCATCTCTCCCACCACTCAGCTAGCAGGTACGTGTGTTAACTTCTTGCACCACTCAAGGTAAAATGAATATGCTTACACAGTGGTTTATCAAATGACATAAGTTATAGTGACATTACTCCATCAAATCATACTGATAGCTTTCAAATCATGTACTGAATTTTAGACATAGTTGATATTATTTTTTGAATGACCATCACCTGCTGAATATTATTCTTGCCTGACATTTATATAAAAATATAAGTTTATTCTTGCTTAATTATATATATATAACTTTATTTGTCTATATAAATATACTATTTGCATTTATTTATTCATAGTTATGTATATACCTATGAATATATTTATTCACGATATATAATTTTATATATATTTCAAGTTATTTATATATATATTCAAAACTCACTACCATTGAGCCCAATGACTTGGCATAATCCAATAGGATGGAGTAGAACTGTGGCAGTCATGTGCTTATGTTAATTTTATGATTGAAATGTAGGGGTGGAGTCTAACCTGTTAATCTGGAGATAGCCATTGAGTAGCCAATGAGGCCTCTATGTGGACATGGCTTTCACCTGAGACTTCTGGGAAATCTGGCGATATTTCCCTCATGAAGATGAGAAGCTATCTTCCCCAGTTGTTGGGAGTTAGTCTTGGAGACAATTAATCACAGACAACACAGGATGGCGGCATCCAGGAGACTGGAGTAGCCGGCGGAGAGACCACACGGCTTTGCCCTGATGGAGCCGGACCTCTGAGGCTGGGGCAGCCACATGGAGGCCTCTGCCAGCGATGAGTTGCTTCTGCCACTACGGGATGCTGTTGATGGACACTGAGCCCTGGAAGCGCAGAGCCATGGGGAGACCCCTGTCGGTGCCAGGACTCTATCCACTGACCAGTGACTTCGTGAGTCGGAAGGAGACTTTATGGACTGATTTCAGGCATATAGGTTAATATTGGACTTGTGACTTTGAGCTGGACTGGGCTGGGTTGTTTTCTCAATGTCCTGTTCCTCTTGAATATAAACCCATTCCTTATACTCATATGCGTGTCCTTGAATTTTTTCCTCTAGTCTACCCGGACTAACACAAGAACTGTCCCTGTGGGTTTCCCAGACTGTAAGTCCATGGGAGTAAGAAGTCCCACATATATATATTTGCTGTAAGCAACTTATGTAATTTATCTAACACAGCACTAGCTAATTCAGCAGTTTACACATGTACAATTAAATGACACCAATTACATTAATAGCATTGTGTAACTATCCCCAGGATCTCCTGCCAAGTTTTCTATCATTAAAAAAAATGCTTAATGTACTCCAAATGATGACTCCTCCGTTTCCCCTCCTTCCTGTCACTAGTAACTACTAACAAACTTTGGTTTCTATACATGCACTGATTTCATCTAAATCATATGCTATTTCATCTAAATAAGATTCTACAGTATTTCTCTTGAATATTGGAGTACTTCTTCTGGTATTTCCCTAGGGCTGCCATGGCAGGGGCCTCCGACTCATGCTTTTTGAGAAAGTGACACGCCCTTTTTCACAGTGGCTGTACCATTTTGTGTTTCCACTAGCAAAAAAAGAGACCTGAGATCTAATTTGGCTTAAATGAATATCCAACTCTCTAAGCAGCTTTCCCACTGGACGGACACTTAGATGACTAGTTGCTTATCCTCTCACTAACCGCTAGTTTCCTGGGTGGAAACATCCTTTGCCTTCTAATACTGAATTGAAAGTAATTCTTTTAAAAGTGCTTTCAGGGTGGCGTAGTGGTTGTGTGTGGGACTGCAGTCCACTGGGACGGAGGTTCAATTCTAGCAGTGGGGCTGGGCCTCCTACTCCCACCACCGGAGAGCAGTGATGCCCCCCCCCCCTAAAAAAAATAGTGCTTTCAACGGGACACATCGGACAGTGTATGATATGACAAAATAATTTGTAAATTATTAAGAGTTCATTGGGGTGGCGGTAGGGAGAGAGGGGAAATATGGGGAGCTGATGCCGGGGGTCTAAGTAAAAAGAGGATGTTCCGAGAATGATGATGGCAATAAGCGTGCAAATGTGGTCTGCATACAATTGATGCATGGATTGATCGTGATAAGAGTTGTATGAACTCCCAATAAAATGATTTTTAAAAATTCCTTCAGCCTTCTATCACCTGACTGTTGATATTAGTTGCCAGCTAGTCAGCTCTGACTCCTGGTGGCCTTCTGAGCCAGGGGACATCAAGATATTCATGGAAACTTCCATTATCTTTTCATTCCATTTTTACATTAACTTCCTGGAGTCCCCTCATAGAACAGAACAAAGCATTGCTTCATCCTGCGATGTCTTGGTGACCACTGATAAGCTTGAGCTATCGTGTGTTGCCTTCTGATGTAAAATACTCCTAACTTTATATCAGACAATAATCCATAAAGTTTTCATTAGCTAATTTGAGGAAGGTGATTGGCATCCTTTCTTCTGCCTCTGTCTTAGCCTGGATGCTCCAGTAAAGCTTGTCCACCGTAGGTGATCCTTCTGGCATTTAAAGCACGAGTGGTATAGTTTCTGGCAACACACAAGTCACCACAGTGTGACCAACTAACAGATACATAATGGCTAATATTTCATGTTTCCACTTATTCAATACTTCAAGTCATAAAAATGCATATCCATTTCATTTTATTAACTTCTGTCCATGTGCAACACAGGACTTTGTAAACATCCATTATCCATCTTTCAGAATCTGGGGCATTGAAAGAACTTAAAATTATGTTTCTAGGGCTGAGCCCTGGTGGCGTAGTGGTTAGTGGTTGTGCGCGGGCCTGTGGCCCACTGGGACGGAGGTTCAATTCCCGCTCACAGGAGCAAGGGCTGGGCCTCCTACTCCCACCACCAGGGCAGTGATGCCTAAAAAAAAAAAAATTATGTTTTTAACTTTTTCATTGAATGAACACATCCATATGTAAGTGATTTGAAAAGTAATAGTTTTTCTCTTGGAACCGGCTTCTATTCAATTGATATTTATCTTCTGTTTCTTCATTTCGGTCTTCTGCTTCTCTATTTTATTTCCTGTGTTCAGATTTATAAGTTTTGTAATATTTATGATTTTTCATAATAAGCTCTCTATTTGAACAATTATAATATCCTTTCCTAGAAAACTAAAGAAATGCTGAGATCCTTTGGAATACTGCTTACATAAATCAAATCACTAATTAATTTTTTGTTTTTGCCAACCCAATCCTATTTCACAATTCCTAAGTAAGCGAATATACAAATCTTGAGATGATTTCCAATCTTCTTTTGCAACACTGGTATTACAGGTTGCCCTGTAAAGTTATTAAATCTTTTGAAATCCATCTCTTTTTATTCTATTAGGAAATCTAAGCACACGAAGTGTGTAGGTTACCTGCATTGAAAGCGTTCTCTGCCTGACAGCAATTGTATAAGTTCCACATTTATGTGTACTTATATGTAATGACCACATCATTTTTAGCCACTCCTTCTTCCATTCCCCCTAAAAGTATCTCCTTCCCTGAGTAGTACAGTCATCAAGCAAAGCTTTCAGAAATATGGCAAAAGAAGCCTATATCCATTTCTTTTGCAAAAAGCATCATGATATTAGACTAAAGCCTCCAGACCTAGTCCTGGACCTACTTGACTTCAGATCCTAGCCTCCCCCCTCCGCCCCCTACATTGCATGTTGAAGCCATTTTCTACAGGTATTTAGTAGGGTTATGTCCTATAAGTGTATCCTCTCCCCAGGACCTTCAATCATCTCTTCAGCCAACCTCACCTCAGCATTCCAAATCAACAGTCAGCTATCCTCTGCCCCACCGGGACCAATTCCTCATCTCAGACCCTCCTGACTCAAAAGCATTCCAAAATTCAAAATCTCTTGGTGAAGGTCATCTAGAGAAGCTTCACTCTATCATTGAAAATACTAGAAAATCATTAACATTTGACTCATCAGTGATCAAGGGAAACACACACACACACGAGAAAGAGAGAGAGAGAGAGAGAGAGAGAGAGAGAGAGAGAGAGAGAGAGAGAGAGTCCCTAAGTGACACAAATGATTAATGTTCTCAACTATTTTTTGTTGTTGTTCTCAGCTATTTATCAGTAGGTTGGAGGCTCACTTGAGTCCACTCAGACACATCGCAGCAGAGGAACCTGGTGATCTACTTCTAAAAAGCCATCCATTGGAAACCTATGGAACACACAGCTGCTCTGACATCTGGGGTCACCATGAGTCAAAATCAACTTGACACAAAGTGATGGCTATCTGAAGGAGAAGAGGAATCCCGAAACTCTAGCCTCCCTCGTCAGCTTTCACCTATGTAATGGGAGACACCAGCAAGAAACGGAAAGGAGGAGGGAAGAAAGAAACCAGGTGTTCTTATCCCTCCGTCTCTGCTTTGAGCAAAAGCTCCAGCAGTGATGGCATCTCTGTTTTCAGCTACTGCTCAAAACTGGTGAGATAAATGAAGCTGGAGATTGCATGATGGGCATTTGCAAGACAAATGACTTTGTCTTTGCAAATACCCCCTTGCATGGACACAGATGTGATTTATACACATGAGCTTTTCCAGATGAAATATACAGAAATCGAATTGTCTACATTTGTAAGGAGAGACCATAGAGAAGCTGACTATCAGAAGCTAAAACCAAGCCAGAAGCTGACTGTGGAACAGACCATCAATTGCTCATCTGTAAGTTCAGTTTGAAACTGAAGAAAATGAAAACAGATCCATGAAAGTCAAAATATGACCTGGAATCTACCCCACTTGATTGTGGAGAACATATCAAGAGCAGATTTTATATATTGAATACTTATGACAACATACCTGATGAACTGTGGGATGACATTGAGAACATACTTAAAGAAAGCAAAAGGTCCTTTTTTAGGGTGACATCATTGCCCTCTGTTGGTCGTGGGAGCTACCTAACCTTGCTTCTGAAGAGCCACTGCTGGATTTGAACTGCCAAGCCTAGGGGGTGCAGTCCTGCACTCAACCACTGCACCACTGGGGCTCAACCCACAAAAGGTCCTTTAAAAGACATGTAAGAAATAAAAGTTAAGGGCTGAGCCCCAGTGGTGTAAGTGGTTGAGTGCGGAACTGCAGCCCGCGGGCTTGGCGGTTCAAATCCAGGGGTGGCTCTCAGGAGTGGCACTGGGTGGCACCCACAACCACCAGAGGCAGGGAGGCCCACAACAAACAAACAAACCAATAAAACAAACAAAAAAAAACAAGAAATAAAAGTTAAAAGTGGGGCTGAGCCCCGGTGGTGTACTGGTTGTGTGCGGGACTGCGGCCCACTGGGATGGAGGTTCAATTCCAGCTCCACAGGAGCAAAGGCTGGGTCTCCTACTCCCACCACCAGAGGGCAGTGATGCCCCCCCAAAAAAAACAACAAAAAAGTTAAAAGTGGATGTCAGGAGAGACTCTGAAACTTGCTCCTAATCATAGAGTAGCTAAGGTGCATGGAAGAGATGATGAAGTCAAAGAATTGGACAGAAAATTTTAAAGGCAACTAAAAGACAAAGTAGCACATTATAGCGAAATGTACAAAGACCCAGAGTTAGAAAACCAAAAAAGAAGAAGATGCTCAGCATATCTCAAATTGAAAGAACTCAAGAAAAATGTCAAGCTTTCAAGTAATGATAATGAAAGAGTCTATGGGGAAAATATTGAATGATGCAGGAGGCATCAAACGAAGATGGGAAAAACCCCACGGAACTGGTCCAAAAAGAACTGGTCAATATTCGACCATTTTCCGGGGTTGTATGTACATGAGCAAGAACCAGTGGTGCTAAAGAAAGAAGTTCAAACCGCACTGAAAGCACCAGCTAAAACCAAGGCCCATGAGTGAATGAAGCACCAACTGAAATGCTTCAACGAGCGGATGACGCATGTACGAGACCATTCCAAGAAATTTGGAAGACAGCTATTTGACTAGATGAGTGGAAGAGAGCCACTCACATGGGTACAAAGATGGGATATTTTTTTTAGAAATTTTAAGGCATCACTGCCCTCTGGTGGTGGGAGTAGGAGGCCCAGCCTTTGCTCCTGTGGAGCTGGAATTGAACCTCCATCCCAGTGGGCCGCAGTCCTGCGCACAACCACACCACCACCAGGGCTCAGCCAAGATGGGATATATTTGGGGGGGGAGGGCATCACTGCTCTCCGGTGGTGGGAGTAGGAGGCCCAGCCCCACTGCTGGAATTGAACCTCCATCCCAGTGGGCCGCAGTCCCACGCACAACCACTACACCACCGGGGCTCAGCCCCCAAGATGGGATATTTTTAAGCTTTCCAAATTAACCCAACAGACTGCTAAAAGCATAGAACAATATCCTTAGTAGCACATACAAGTGGAATCTATGAAAAGCTAACAGTCAACACTATTCAATTGAGATAGATTTGGAGCTTTCCCCTTAACACTGGGAATCAGGCAAGGATGGCCATATTCAATGTTGTATTAGAAGGCCTAGAGAGAGTAGTAAGACAAGAAAAAATATACAAATTGGGATTTTTTTTCCAGTTGAAACTCATTTCAATGAATAGGAAAGGTTAAAGAAGACTTGAAGTACTTGCTGATGGAGATCAAAGTTTGTAGCCTTCAGTCTGGGTTATAGCTCCATGTAAGGAAGACTGAATCCTCATAACTGGATCAATAAGCAGAGAACAGTTGGAAATTGTGAAGGATTTTGTCTTACGTGGACCCACAACCAATCTCGTGGGAGCAGCAGTCAAGAAATCAAAAGATCTGCTATTGTTTTAGGTCGATCTGCTGCTTAAGGCATCTTTAGAGTATTGAAAAGCAGAGAGGCTACCTTGAGAACTAAGCCATGTGTTCTCCCGCTCATCATATGTACGTGATGACCTTGAATAAGGAAGGTCATCGAAGAACTATGAATAAGGAGACCAGAGAAGAATCAATGCATCTGAAATTGTGGAGCTGGACTGATAAAAAGCTAAATTGATCTCTCTTGAAGAAATAAGACTAGAATGCTTACTAGAGGCAAGGATGGCCAGACTTTGTCTTACACACTGTGGGCATATTATCATGAGAGACCAATCCGTGACAAAGAACACCCTGTGTGGTAAAGTGGAGAGGTGACCAGAAGCAAGAGGACCCACAATGAGATGGCCAGACACAGTGGTTGCATCAATGGGCGCGGGCACAGGAACCACTGTGAGCATGGCCCGGGACCTCAGTGCTTCCTTCTGTTGTGTCCAAGGTCGTTGTAGGTCAGAGTCAACTCAATGACACCTCACAAGAACAAATTTTGGTGTTTTATTCACTGTGGCTGTTAACATATTTGGATTTATGTAATATGCTGCATTGACAGAAGACTTGATGGCTAAGCATTTGGGGTACTTCTTTAAATTCTGTGTCCAAGAGAAGTGCCTCCCTGACCTCAGTCTTGCATGGGCACATTGCTCAGTCAAATGTAACATCTTTTCTTGTTTTTGCATTAATAGAGTATGCTTCTCTTCTCAATGAATGTGGTAGTTCAGATTGGGAACAGAGTCAAATCGTTTAGGATGCTGAAGTGATGGCGTGCCTGCAGAGAAATCTTTTGGAAAAGATACAGGCCCTGAGAAGGATGGACTTAAATCTGCATGAAAAGAAGTCAAAGAGGAGAAAATGTGATTCCAATATGATCAGAACTCTCTGTTAACTCAAACCACCTTGAACAAAAAAGAATCCTGGGGAAAATACAGATAACTCAAAATGTCAAAGAAAGAAATCTCAGGATTAAGGCCTTAGGGACAACGCTTTCCTTTGCTGCCACATCCCACCTCTCCGTCTGTTTGGTCCCATTTGGGGCACAGTTTCTCTCTGTTGTCAGGAAAGGGAGCACCCAGCACCCCAGACACACCTTCTCTGAGATGAGCACACCCAGCAACCTGCGTTTCTTTCTCCCATTGGCCACACGTCAACCCTAAAAAAGGACCCTGTTTGGTTTTATTTGTTGGTGAAGTGAAATTTATTTAATATGCTTCTTTTATCCCTCGTCTTTGTAACTCTCACCCGGTGAATGGGTGGGAACATGCAAATAAGGTAGACGAGACTTTAACTCAGGGACTGGTCAATTATGCCAGTCTGGTGAGTAAAAGAGTGAGCTACCTCAGAAGCAAGAATAGAGACAAGAGGATTGTGTCCTTCCGTGACTATATAGAAAGAAGCGTCACTAACCTGAGAGATTCCTGCCTGAAGTGGCTACCTCCCTGCCTGAAGGCAGCAGCAGCAGCAGCAGAAGCCGAAGCACCAAGACCATGAAACAAGGCAGAGGAGCCACGTGGAGGCTATCAGAAGGAGCAGACGACCCGTGTCCAGACCATGAGGGAGAGCCATGAGGGGAAGCAACAGGCTCCCGCCCTGTGGAACAAATAGAGCTGAACGCCTTCAGGCAGGAGGCTGGTCGACAACGTGGGCTGCCCTTTGGATAGAAACCTGAGGGAGACTTGTAACACTGGCTTGAGCCAAGGGGTCCCACAGAGAAAACCTGAGGACCAGAGATAGAGGAGCAACAAATGACGTGGCAGTTACGAGACACTGCTGTAGATGAGAGGAGTGTTTCCTTACTCTTTTCTGATCCTCTCGTCTTCCTGATTAAGTCCCAGTGGTAGTTATATAATCGTTTGTCAATTCGAGAGGGTTGAGAGTGACAGGTGGAGTCTGGCCTGTCAATCAGGTGATCGCCAAAAAGGTCTCTGTGTGGGCCTGGCCTTCTCCTGAGGATTCTGGAAACTCCTGTATTTTCCTCCTGGGAGCCGTAAGACTCTCTCTAGGCTCACTCCCTGCAAGACATCCCTGAGGAGAAGTCACGTGAACCTACCCTGAGGCAGGCAGTGTCCTGAGTGAAGGAACCACATTGGAACCCAGCACTGAGATAGATATCTACAACGCCACTAAATCACTAGATCCACAAGAGTTTCCACACACTGGCCTGTGATCTTCCTGCATTCTTGACATCACTGCATGTATTTGCTGAGTCTGAAGAGGGCTTTATAGGTTGGTATCAGACATATGGGCTAATATCGGATTAATGGACTTGATCTAGACTGGACTGGGATGTTTTCTCAATATTCAATTGCTCTTGTATATAATAAACCTCTTTGTTATACACATATGCATGTCCATGAATTTGTTTCTCTAGTCTATGCAGACTAACACAGCCTGGTCATCATGAAGACTGCACATGAGTCCTGTGTGAGTGCCCAGTGCCGTAGGAGAGCAGGCTAGTTAATGTGAGAACAGTACAGAAGGACAGATGGCAGAGGCATGTCTGAGCCTCGCCTTAGAGGAATCAACCTTAAGCGGCTGAAGAGTTGGCTTCTCCTTCCCCGTCGTATAGCCAGAGGGGAGCAGGTCCCGCAAGCCCAAGAAAGAGAAACAAAATGCCCACGAATGAAAGGACTGGGAGTGGGGAACGCACAAACCACGAACATCTGACTGCTTTCAAAACACAATTGGAAGAGTCCTTACTCTGTTTCCCCCCAGGGCAGGGTGGCTAGATGGCCAGCCCCTCACGCCCAGCTCAGTGTCTTCTCAGTCCATGCCTGCCCGCCTTGCTGTGGCTCAGAACCTCTTCCTCCCCCAGCCTCCAGGTGGAGGTCCTGGGTCTGTTTCCGGAGTGGATCAGAACGGAACAAAGATCAGAACCACCCGCATTGCTCCTGCCATGGTACCCGCAACTGCGGATAACTGGAAACAAGACAGGATTGGCTCCCGCGAGGTCCACATCCTGCCAGTCCCCTCACCCCCCAGAGTGCCCATGTTGCGGGCAATGCTGGGGGTTGGGGGGAGTACAGCTTTTCCGCTCCTCTGCGGGACGGGGCGCCCTTCCTCGCTGTGTCACTGGCGCCCTGCGGGCCCACATCCTCGCCTTCCTTTTGCCACATCATGTGGGCGGCAGCACAATGACGTCACTGGTGTCAACCATGGGCACTAAGCAAAAGGGCACCCAATTCAGGCACAATCAGTGACGTGTGCCCCTCGAGGCCAACTGCTGCACCTTCAGCTGCCAGGCCATCCTCCGCACGCCTGTGCCCAGTGTCGCGCCATCATCACCGGGTGGGTAGTGCTCCACGTCCTGCATCCCGGAGGTGGCCAAGCACTGGCTTCTTCTTGGCCCCCAGCTCTGCGGGACATGTTGGAGACCTCCGCGCCCAGCTGCAGGCTGAAGGGCACAGCCTGGGTCGCCACGGTCCTCCCTACCCCGCAGTGAACAGCTGGTAAGCGGCTTGCCCGGGATGCCATCCCTGGAAAGTGGGGCTAGCTGAGCGGCTGGCCGCAGGCCGGGAGCCAGGAGCGGGTGTAGGTGACTGGCTGAGCACAGCGCTGAACTGACCGCCTCGTGGGACTCCCACTGCAGCAAGAAACACAGATGCTTTGGTCTCCAAAACGCACCTACATTACAAGGCACTTCCCTGTTCAGTGGGTTATACTCCTGTGTGGATTTATAGCCGCTTAAGTGCAAGATAATCGTTGTGGGGATGTCTAAGTTGCCAAAATGAATACAGGTCTGAGGTGAAAACTGCACTTGAAATGTCATCATCTTCATGACTCAGAAAAGCCAAGAGCTTATGACACGTGTATTAATTTCAATGTAAATAAAAGAGGTATGCTAGAAAAAGCACTGGCGTGGGAATCAGAGACCTCTCTCAAAGCCTTGTTCCAAATCCAACAGCATGAGCAAGATGTAGTTAAGGAACAGGGCCCATCCAGCCATCACCCCTTTAGTGGGATAGTGTGACTTCCGGCCTCTCAGCGTGCATATCATCCTCCGTTAGATGGAGAGCTCTGTCATGGGGTTAAGATGTAATATACTATGAGCCTCCCCCTTAGGACATACAGGGGGAGTCTGGTGTGCTGAAAACAAAAACCACACCTCCCTGTACAAATGAGCCCTCTCAGAGGCAGAAACACAGAGAACATTCCAGGCCCATAAGACAGAGGGCCAAGAGGGAAACACGTTCCAGATCTCGGCCTGAAGTGGCTGAGCTTGACCAGAGGCACCAGACATCATGAGGGAGACGAAGGAGCCAGGAGGAGGGCAGAAGGCAAGGCCACCACAGAACAGAGCAGGGGGGCTGTGTGGAGACTGGGAGAGACTTAGACTGGCTTCCTGGCTGACAAAGGCCGAGGCCTGTGGCTGAGAGTCTGCAGACCAGAGAGCGAGCGAGGCGGCCACTGGCTACAATCCTTATTCCTCACTGATTCTTTCTTGTGGTAGCATGTTAACTTCCCTAATAGCTTCCCACCCTTGTGAGATTTGTCTGTGTGACCTCTGCTTTGACGTAGTGAACCCAGACAGGAAGTAGGTAGGGCCCCAGGAAGAGTGGTTGGGGTCAGACTAGGTACAGAAAGACGGAGGGTTACTGATGCCTCACCCCAGGCTCATGGCCATAGGGAATCCAGAGGAGGTCAGATGTGCTGGCCCACTTCCCAGACCCTGTCCCACCCCTTCACCTCAAACCATTTTCAAAATTGTAGGAAAGGCTCTTTGTCTCTCTCTGAAATCATGTGTCCTGTGAGACTTGTGCTGATCTAGAAAGGTCTAGAAATTAGTATTGTGAGCTTTAAAAAGCAAGGTGCAGACTAGGGTGAGCAATAGGTTACTTTCATGACAGGGGTGGCAGATAAGAATATAATATTTAGGGCTGAGCCCCAGTGGCGTAAGTGGTTGAGTGCGGGACTGCAGCCCACGGGCTTGGCAGTTCAAATCCAGCAGCAGCTCTCAGGAGCAGCGCTGGGTAGCTCCCACAACCACCAGAGGGCAGTGATGCCTGAAAAAAAAAAAGAATATAATATTTAATTTGCTTGAAAGTGCTTTTTTTAAGATGCTTTGGAAAAGATGAATTTTTTAAAACCAAAAATAGAAATTGCATATGGAAGGCATGGGAACAATGCAGATGGAGGGCAAGGGTTGAGGTGACATTTGCCACTGTCAGCTTGTTGAAAGGGCGAATTCTAGGTCTCAGAAATTCACAGCTGCTTATAGAAAGCAGAAAGTCCAATGCCAAAGGTTACGTAATGGCCATAGGACCGTCTCAGAATGCTATTTCTGGCGGGGTTTACCTTGACCTGTCATTGACCAACGACTTGTTTTCTGTCTTATCTCACTTGAAAACCCAACATAAGCTTTCAAGTCAACACAGTAGAGGATTTTCCCCTGGAAACAGTGCCAGGAAATTGAGTGGGTCTGGGGGCGGGGGAGGGAGGGAAGAAGGGAGCAAGCTCAGCTGGGAGCATTCCATCTACCTTTCTGCTTGACTGTTCATCAGCTTCAGGGACAGTCTCGACGTCGGTGCCCCAGCATTGGCAAGTCTCCTGATGTTTCTGCTAAACTCCTCTTTGATTAATAGGAAAATTCCAGGGCACACTCACTTCATCGGTAGCTGGAACACAGGCTTCCTGGAGCAGAAAGGAGACAGAGTAGATGGCAAGGATGAAGGTTTTCGGGACACCTTTCATCTTAATCTCAAAACAATTGGTTGCTTTATCTCCCCCTCTCAATTTTTTCTCTGAAGGAGAGTTAACTCGGGGTCCTGTGTCCATTCTCTCCCTGCCCCTTTCTCAGAGACATGATCCTCTCAGCCCCTTGCTTCCAGAAGCTGTACAAATTAACAATCTGTGGATTGTAGTGTAAAAATGGGTCCTACGTGTGAATAAATTCCTTCTTTCAACACTGTATTAAATTCTACATCGTTGACTAAATAACAATACCATCAATAGAATCACATTATGCCCCATGGGAATGATTTATGGCATAGTCCAATAAAATGATCACGATGTCTATGAAGTGAACCAAGGATAAACAGAAACCAATGAGAAATGGGTGGATTTTGAGTTCTCACTTGATTGTAGCCTTAAATAAGGATAGTTATTTCTTGTGGTGTGCCTTTGCTCACTTTTCAACCTCATGAAGAGACCACTGAAGATATAGGGGCTATTAGCAAAGTGTGGTGAAGAAACTAGCTGGTGCCTGGCTCTCAGTGTCGGGGGTTGTAAAAGCTTGTTTTAAAAACAAGCAGCCAGCTAAATGATAAATCATCTAAGTCTACACAGAAGAAGACACCAGTCTGTGTGACCCAAGGATTGTTAACTAATAAGATCCACACACAGAGGGGGAAACAGTACAAGAACCTAAATTCTGAACACCCCATTTATGGAACGATATGGATGACAATGGAAGCCCGAAATCCATTTGCAGAGTCCCTACATGGACAGAGCCTCTGGCAAGTCCCCCCTGACAATACCCAAGGAAGATGAAGAGTCTTAATATCAGACGCCATGGGTTTCAGAAGCTGTAACCAGACTGGAATGCACATCTTGCCATTAGCTATGTTTTAACACATTTTTAATTTATTGTTTTTAAAAATATTTTCTGCTTTTTTTCTATTTACATTTTTAAATTTGGTCATGGTTGCTTGTTCTGTTTTTGTTTTTTGTGGGTTTTTTTGTCTTGGATTTGCATGTTTTTTTCTGCATAATGAAGTCAGCAACTCAATCAATAATTACCTGGAGTCACCGAAGAGGCTGTTGTGGAGAGATGGGGAATCAACAGCAATGCATACAAGGAAGGAAGGAAATATTCCAAAGGTGAAACAACAACAGCAACAACAACAACAACAACAACAACAAAAACAAAGTTGATTGCGATGATCATTGCATAACCTTCTTTAATGTGATTTAGCTATTGAATTGTATATGTTAATTATATCTCAATAAATTGTTTTTTAAAAAGTCCGTGATCTACTTCTGGAAAGGCAGCCTCTGAAACCTTATTAAGCGCAGTTCTACTCTGACACATATGGTATTGTCATGAATATACATCCACTGAGCAGCAACTGGTTTTTTATTTAAGCAGCTTTTAGCCTTATTGATGCAGTGGGGTAGAGATGAGGCTGTCGGTTCCCATAAAGATTTAGAATTCAGACAGATACTCTGCTCTGTGCTATGGGTTCCCCATGGTCTGTAGTCCTATTGCGTCACTGTGCATTAGAATCAACTTAGGGACAGTGGTCTGGGTTTCTTTTCGTTGGTGGTGATTTCTCTGTTTGGGGTGTGTGCCAGGCACTTTGCATACATTTTAAAAAGTAGTTATGTTCCTGTCCTACCAAGTTGGTGCTGTGGTTGTCCTTGTCTTACAGATGAGGGGAAGGAGGCTAAGAGGGATTGAGAAATTCTCACACGTTGCTCGCTCACTCACCTCATGGCCATGACCGCCGCTCTGACTCAGCATGATCCTGTTGAACAGGATAGAGAGGCCCCTGGGAGTCCCCAAGACTGTAATTCTTCGTGGGAATAGAAAGCCTCGTCTTTCTCGCACCCAGCTACTAGCGGTGTCAAACTGCTGACCTTGGGCTCGCCATCCAACGCATAACTCACTCTGCCACCGGGGACCCCCCTTTTTCACGAGACCATGATTTCCTTGGAGTAATAACTTCACGTAGGATAGAGCAATGCTTCTCAAACGTTCACATACATGTGGCCCCCTAGGTAGGTGCTGTCACTTTTTTTTTTCCTGGTGATGATGTGGCATAGAAAACCTAGCAAGTCCATCCCTGTGCCCTCCACAGTTGCACAGACCTCTTCAAATTCGGACCAGAGAGTTGGAGGCCTTTGTGTCCTCGACTCCATATCCGATTCCTGATGTCAGATTACACATGCTCAACTAAGCGCGATCTCGTCTCCCCTGTCAACACTCTGGAGACCTTTTCCAGCCAGAAGTCCAAAACCCAAGTGCTGCACATGCCTATTTCTGGAAGCACAGAACTCCTGAAATGGTTCCCTCCAGTGAAAGACAGGCTTGTGGGGCCGGCTTTTGAACAGTGGGTCCATTTGCCAACAGAACATGCAGAACCATAGGCAAGAAAGCTTCTCTCCTGAGATACTCTGCTGGAGTAACCGAATAACCACCAGCTGGTCTTGGGGGGGGGGGGGGGGGGGGGGGAGATCATCATGAAGCAGCAGCCAAAGGGCCTTTCAGATTGCAGGCTGCATACACTTGCCTGCCTCGGCAGCAGGATGACAATGAACCTTCATCAGGAGACAGCAGCTGCCACCTTCCCAAGGACTGCTGGGGTATTGACTCTGGCACGAGGAGAGGCTAGTATCAGCTCACAAGCTCTGAGTCCAAGGGCAGAGAAGGAGGATGATAAGGTAAGTGAAGTCTGGGAATTTCTCCAGCCACGGTTACAAACACAGTTTTGTTTCCTTCTGGCATGATGACAATTGGCCTGCCAATTGTCTCGCTTTTAGGTCTGTTGCCATGAGCACAGAGGGTGGAAGGAAGGTGGTAAGATTTCATACCCCCAAATTTGAGCTACGTTTTGTTTCAAATCTACAGGTGACTTGCCCTTAACACAATGCGTTTTCTTGTTTTGCTTTGTTTTAATCTTCTGGCATGAAGGAAGACCCTTTGAAGATCTGAAAAGAGCCAGAATCTTCCCCTCTAAAAAATTTAACCATCTCGTGTACAGCCAATGAATCCTTGTGGCACACAAGGTCAGGATGAATTCACTCGAGAACTCTGTGCAAGAAAGGCCTGGCGATGTCTTCTGTACACATCACAACCAGGAAAGAAAGGTTTTTCTCATCTGTCACATCAGGGGGCTATGAAGTAATAACTGCCTTAATTGTGCCTGGAGTGACCTTGCTCACGAGGGGCTTGGATCTCTCATCAAATAACTGGGTGGAAGTAAGCAAATGAGGTGCTTGTGGTCTACCAAGAAGATTGGACAGCTTGCTAATACTGCAAATAAAGTACACGATATCTTTATAGGAGTGCGACCATGCAAATAAGGTGTACCGAACCCTAACAAAGGGACTGGTTAGTTTCGCCAAACTTAAAAAGAACCGTCCCAGAGGCAGAAAGCAGTGACCATCACCAGGCAGAAGAGAAGGAAGCTAAATGTATCACTTGGACCAAGTGTCCTGGTGCTGGGACCCTCCTAGACTCAGATCACAATGGTCTCTGATACCATAGCATGGAAGAGTACAAGTAGCAGCAGCATATACATTTCAGCAGCAGAACCAGGAATCCAATAGGAGACAGCCCAAGGGGCTTGACACCCCACAGACTAAGAGCTGAGCACCTTCAAGCAATAGGTTTGTTATGGAGTGGAATAATGCTATGACCTTGACAGAGGCTTGAAAAGTTATAGCACCAAAGAGCTGAGCAGCTTCAGCCAAAGGCTAGTGGTGGAATGGGGTGCCTCCAGTATGCGGCAAAGCTAAAGAACTTTCTAGAACTAGTCTGAACAGAGAAGAGGCCAGCTGATTTTCAGTGATGGCTTTTTCCAAAGATACTCTATATCTCAAGTGTGGCAGTCACTGATCTGTGTCAATTTCAGCACTGGGAGCATAGGGGTGAAGTCTATCTGTCAATCTGGAGATTGCCAATGAGGCCTCTGTGTGGGCATGGCTTTCTCCTGAGATTTTTGGGCAAGTCTTATGGGCTTTCCAAATTGGAGGTGAGAGTCTTAACTCAGTTCCTTGGAGATGGTCTACCAACAAGAAAACACAGCACCAGGCAATAGACTCAGAGTCCTGGAGACTGAAGGAGAAGCCACCTGGGCTTACCCTGATAGAACCAGACCTCTGGAGCCAAAGAAGCTACGGGGAGACTCCTACCAGTGCTGAGATGCCTGGGAGGCTACAGGGGGTCTCCTGCCCATGCTGAGATGCTTCTACCGCCACTGCCCCCACTGGTCTGTGATTGTCCTGGCATCATTGCATGTGCTTTATGAGTCAGAAGAGAACTAATGGATTGGTATCAGACATAGGGGCTAATATTGGACTTAACACCTTGGACTGGACTGGGTTGGGATGCTTTCTCAATGTTCCATTCCTCTTGTATATCAGCCTCCCCCTTATATACATATGCGTGCTTGTGAATTCGTTTCTCCATAGTCTACTCGGACTAACCCATCAAGCTTGCCTCTCTTCCTTCTCACAATCTAGAGACTTCTTCATGACATCTTCCTGACTGGCCACTGAATCCTCCAGTTGGGCTGGTAAGATCTTGACAAAGTCACTAAGACCCACGGGGCAGCATCCTCTCTCTTCCCTGATGGCTGGCAAGGACAATCTCCTCTTCCTGGCTGGTCTCTGGGAGTCACATAGAAGGCTATTACTGCCAGAAGTCCTGACTTCTCCAAGATGATTCCTTGGAGACTGTAACACAGGTCACAGATTCTGAGACTGACTTGTCTGGCTACACGTGGGCACCTTCTCCTTCTTCTGGATGTTCTCTTCATTTTTTAAACAGTTTATTGGCATATAATTGCTATCTCATACAATTCAATATTTCATCCACATCGAGAAGTGGTGCAATCATCCTCACAATCAGCTTTAGAACATTTTCTTCATTCTTGTCCTCTTCATGCTCCTCTTTCCCCCCAAGCTCCTCTGCTATCCCCCCAAGGAGCTATTTTTCTTTCTTTCTTTCTTTTATTGGTTGTTGGGTTTTTGGGGCATCACTGCCCTCTGGTGGTGGGAGTAGGAGGCCCAGCCTTTGCTCCTGTGGAGCTGGAATTGAACCTCCATCCCAGTGGGTTGCAGTCCCGTGCACAACCACTACGCCACTGGGGCTCAGCCCCCAAGGAGCTATTTTTTAAAAATTCTTTTTTTTGAGGGCTCATACAACTCTTCCCACAACTCATCCATAAGTCTATGGTGGTCGAGCCCATCTGTACATCCGCTGCCCTCGTCATTCTTATAACATTTGCTTTCTATCTAAGCCCCCTGCCTACCCACCCCCCCCCACCCAAGGAACTACTAATTCAGTTGTTGTCTCTCTAAATATACCTTTTCTGGGTTTGCTATACAGAAAAAACATCATTGCTGTTTGAGTTTTTAAAGCTAGCAACAATAATAAAATAAAACATAAATCTTTCATGGAAAAGAAAACAGACAATAGATATATTTTCAAACTTGAACAAATTTAAATGGAAATCAAGTGACAGGATGCGCAATGTGAACTGTGTCTGCACCATGTTCTCCTCCTTCGGAAGCATTCTCCTTTCCCAGCCTTCACGGCGCCCCACCTCCTCCCCTGAGGCTCCGCTAGACGGAGAGAGGTCTCTCTCTCCTTGTGGCTAACCCCTGACTTTACCAACCCTGGTGTTTTTCCCCAGTTCTGGTCACTTCTCAGGATATGTCCAAGATACGTGAGATGTGATTTTGCCAGCCTTGCTGCTACGCAGCATTCTGGTTGCCCTTCTTCCAAGATTTGTTTGTCCTTCTGGTTTGTCAACTTCATAATTTAAGGGCCTCTATTCTTCTATGTTATCAAAATAGATTAGTCCCTGGAGAAGGACATTATACTTGGTAAAGTGCAGGGACAGCAAAAAAAAAAAAAAAAAAAGGAAGCCGTTTGATAGGATAGAGTGTCTCCATGGCTGCAGTGATGAGCTCAAATGTAATAATGTCAGAAGAGCTCAGGGCCAGGCAGTGCTTTGTTCTGTTGTGTCTGTCCTGGAATCAACTGGGTGAAACCTAGCAACAGGGACAGCAACTCTTCCGTGGTCCTTTCTCAGGGCCCAGCATTCACACACATAGGAGAAGGTCGAAATAAGATGTGCTCTTTAGTCAACACATTTGATTCCTCAGTAGGTTCTACCAAACTCAGGCGTTGTGCCATCCTGGGAGCAGGGGACACGTCTCTCGACCAGGGGATCCTGGTATCTTGATTCCTACAGAGAAGTCAGCAATTCCTAAGCCTCGGAGGGAGGCATATGATTAGTGCCGTGCCAAGAATAAACTGTGAGCTAGGAACCGGATCGCCTTGTTCTGTAAGCGAGTGGCTGAGAGACTCACAAACTGGCCCAGAGGCCAGGCAGAGAGAAGCGCATCTCTCTAAGGTCGGGGCCCTCCTGGAGCTCGGCACAGGTCCTTCCCGAGTGAAATGAGGTGTTTGGATCTTGACCTCAGAGTTTTCTCAGCTTGTCTGAGGATCTGGGAAGTCAGCCCGACCAGGGGTCAAAATAATTAACACTCCTGGGTGTCTAATATGTCCTAGACTTTCAAACACATCAACTCATTTCTTTTTTCACTGTCAGAGTGGCCTAACGATGCTGTAACAATATACCTTAACAAGTGGCTTTAAACAACAACAAAAAAATGCATTTCCTCACAATTGGGGAGACTAGAAGTACAAATTCAGGGTCTGGCTTTAGGGGGTAGAGAGGTGGGGAAATCCTTCGTCTCTAGTAGCTTCTGGTAGCTGGGGCAACCTTCGGCGTTCTTGGGCTAGTAAACCCATCTTACTCCATCTTCACCTGGCCTCCCCCTGCCGCCCATTTCTAAGCTGTATCAGGTCTACTAGGGTCCAGGACTTCCACAGTTATTTAGGAGGCGGTGGGGAGAGACCCAATTCCATCCCACAGCACTCACAGCAATTCTCTAAAACAAAGCTTCTCTTACTCATCTTGTCATATGGCATGCTTGTTTTCCCAGTCCGTAGGTAAGTCGTGATTACATGTCCTTCCAGTGGAACTGACTATATTCAGCCATGCCAGAGCTGACAGGCAGGCAGGTGTACAAACTGGTGAGTCAGCGGTCTGTGGTAGAAGGGTCGAGGGGAGACTCGGTCCTGGAGAAACTCATGCCAACATGAGCTGTCAAGAGCGGAAGCTGCACTTTGGGAAGGTCAGAAAATCCCCCAACGTGGCCTGAGGGCTGTCCCCTCACACATGAGAACTGCCCTCTTGGGAAAAAGATCATCCCTTCCTTGGGGATGTCCACACACAGTTGTTTCCATGTCTCAACTGCTTCTCCTAAGTATAGCTTCTCCCACCGCATTCATTGTAGAATCTTCGCCAAGACACCTGCCAGGAGCCTGGGCAGTTCAGAGCCTGAACACTCAGCTGCCTACTGAAGAGCGAGGGGTCTGACCTCACCAGCGGCCCCACAGAAGAAAGTGGCAGTCTGCTTCCAGAAGACTCCAGCCCAGGAAGCCCTGCAGGCAGTTCCATGGATGACACCAGGTCACTATGATGAGAGTCAATTCCATGATGATGGGGTTTATGGTGTCCAAAGACACCAGGAGGTCAATGTCGCACAAAGGTTGGGACCTTCCATCTTTGTTGCTAATCCAAGGTAAAGATGAGCATGAATCCAATTCCACCCCGAATGGTATCCGATTCTTAGCCTCCTGCATCTCTTCCCTCATCTCCAGCCCCCTCCCCGCCCCCACAGCCCCTCCTCAAGCTTGCTCACGCACTCCCTCGCTCACTCAGGGCCTCACCTCTGTGTCTGCAGCCAGTTCCTTTCCTTATCATCAGAAACCCAAACCCGCTACTCTCCAGTCAATTCCAGCTCACAGAAACCCATGAGGGAGAAGAAAGTAGGGTTTAACAGTTTTATTAGCACTCGATCCACATAAAATTCAATCATATAAAGAAGGGCCGTACAAACGTGACGTCTTCAGTTCTACATTTTCTCCCTTGTACGCATTATTATTCGTGCAATTGCTGTTTTTTTCTAATTGTGGTAAAAATATATACAACAGAGCATTCTCCAATTCCACAATCTCTACTTGAATAATTCAGTGCTGTTGATTTTACTGTTCGTGTTGTACAACCATGATTGGGATCTTCTTCTAAATGACTGCACTATCATTGACATTGGCTCAGTGCCCCCTGAGTAACAATTCTTTTCCCTTCACTCATGGTAACCATTGGTCATGTTTGGTTTCTTTTTTTTTTGGGGGGGGGGGTTGGGGTGGGCACCACTGCTCTCTGGTGGTGGGAGTAGGAGGCCCAGCCCCACTGCTGGAATTGAACCTCCGTCCCAGTGGGCCGCAGTCCCGCGCACAACCAACTACGCCACCGGGACTCAGCCCAGCTTCTTTTTGAGTAGTTTTACTGATCTAGCATTCACATCTCAGACACTTCCATGGTTAAATCGCTTTGGAAATGGGATGGGTATATATCACCACAATCAGTTCTTATGTTCCCTCTCCCTGAGATGGTGAATCTTGACACCATCGCAGACAGCCTCGCCTTTCTCTGCTGACCTTATGGTTACCAAGGCAACACTTGACCCCCTTGAACCAGTAGGTCCCCTCATGACCAGAAAGGACCTTGACACCAAAAAGGCAACCCGAGGGAGATGTTACCTTCTATTGTGCAATGAGGTTCTCACCAACTCAGAAATGTGAATATCTGGTGCCTACATTGACTTCACTGCATAGTGATGATTGGGACCTCAATGCCTAGGGACTGGTTTATCTAGCAGCTAATATATGTGATTGAAAATTTCCTATTCCCTCCTTTTGAAGTCTGTTGCCTTGTATGGGGTATGACATCAACCCACGCACACTCTTGAGTATAATCCATATGTGCTTCCCCTTCGCTTAAAAAAACAAAACTAAAACAATTTTAAAATGGGTCAAAAGAGAGATCGAGTGATAAGATATTACATTTGACCCAACTATACCTACCATAATTGACTTTACAATGTTCTTTGACGTATAGCAAGGCGAATAACATCCTTCAAGTATAATCAAAGGAGACTTAATGCATGTGTGGACCCTGAAAATGGATTTTGAGAATCTGCTGTCATCCAGAATCTTCTGTACACCAGGTGTTTAAACTAATGTAAGCTCTGATATTATTTCCTCCTTCAGATTTGCTTTATATTATTTATAATCCTTAGATTACATGGGCTGGCATGCTATTTCTGTGTGACCTTTGTTGATGCTTCACTTACATGACTGCTTGTTTGAAGACAAGTCTTTAACATCCCAGACACTATTCTTCTCGATAGCTGGGCACCATCCTGAGCTACAGCAACCATATCTTCAGGGATCTCTTCAAAAAGATGAGTATCAGTCAGGACCATGTCACAAAATTAATTGTTCTGCGATTGGGGATAAAATTAAGTGCATGTCCAAAGTCCATTCACGCGTCTATGGTTCCTATAGGTCTCTGCTTCACTTTACAGATATCATTGTCATTTTATGTCCGAGAACATTTTCAATCTCCCCACCCCCAACCCTGTGTCAAGGCATCACTGCCAATGCCATTGAGTCACTGTCAACTCATAACTACCCTGTAAGACAGAGATCCTCTTCTTAACGAAGTGAATCCGTTTTCCATCTCAAGGACTTCAACTCCACCTGACCTACTTCACTAACAAGACTTCACACCATAGAAATGTTGCCTTAGTTGAATTGTATCAGGGGATAAAGACTTAATGTTGGCTAAGAATTGCACCGAAATTGTGTGATTACAAGATGAAGAAATTCAATAAATCATGGATTAATTCAATGAATCGTGGGTAATGATGGGGATAACTATGACTGAAACAAAGCATCTCAAAGACCCATGGCAGGTGTTGGCACAATGTGATTTCTGCCCAGTGGTCTGTCAACATGAAGAAAATGTGTGGTGTGACTTCTTGCAGTCGCACACACCCTCCACCTTCCCTGCATTTCTCTTTGATGCAAAACTATTAACCTTTCTTCAATTTACCAATGAAAAGGGGCTCGTTCTCCTACAAGGGAGGGCGCTAGTGATATATTCCTCCATTTCATGAAAAGCAATTATTCCTTTGATAAAAAACTTTTGTCTTATTCTCTAACAAAACATCAGTCTAATGTTTCCACTAAGGGAAGATTGAGGAAATTTCTATTTCTATTTTAAAATGGATGTTAAAATTTGACAAATGCTTTTCTCGCATAATTGAAAGATGATATAATTTTTTTCTTTTAGTTTGTCAAATAAATTTTTCTTTTTATGTTATTGGTGATATTATAAAGCAAATTTGATTTTTCATTGTTTACTCCTACTCCTACTTTGAACTTATTTGTATCTTTGTATTTAAAAAGTGCTTTTTCACACAACATTTTTCTAGTTCTTTAATGCTTCCTCTCCATCCCCACCCTCCACTATCATGACCCAATTCTACCTTATGAATTCAGCTAGATCAGTGCACGTACACAGGTACAGATAAGCACTCACAGCACAGGGAATCTAGGAGAGATACACCCCTCGGACCAATAATGAGAGTAGCCATACCTGGAGGCTATGGGGAAGGTGGGGAGAAAAGGAGGAAATCAATCGCAGTGCTCAGCATATCACCCTCTCTTAGGGGAATGGACAACAAAAAAGTGGGTGAAGAGAAACAGCAGTCAGTGTAAGACATGAAAAAAATAATAATTTATAAATTATCAATGGATCGTGAGGATGAGGAAGGGGAAGGGAGGAAATGAACTGATACCAAGGGCTCGAGTAGAAAGAAAATGTTTTGAAAATGATGATAGCAATATATGTACATATGTGCTTGCCACGGTGGATGGATTGTGATAAGAGCTGTTAAGAAGCCCGGATAACGTGAATTTTTTTAAATGTGTTTTTTATACAACCAACAATGACTGTTGTTGTTGTCGTCATTAGGTGCTGTCGATTCTGACTCAGCAACCTCTGTCCACCAGAGCTGAACCCTGCCCCCATGCTGTGCCAACCACACTGTGACTGTTATGTTCAACCTATTGCTGAAGTCACGCTGTCAGCTCATCTCCTTAGGGGCTCTTTCTCTTCAGTACTGACTCTCGACTTTCCCGTGCATGATGCCTGAACCCTCCCAATAACATAGCTAACAGACAGAACAAAGTCTTGCCACCCTTGCTACTAAGGAGTGTGCTGGCTGCACTTCTTCTGGGTCAGAATTGCTTGTTCTTCTGGCAGTCCATGATACTTTCAATATTCTTTGCTAACACAGAAATTAAAATCCACCAATTCTGTGCTCTTCATTATTCCTCTAGGTAGTCACATGCCTATGAGACCATTGGAAACGTCCTCAAAGTGACATCCTTGCTCTTCAACAATCCAAAGCGGTCTTGTGTTGCAGTTTGTCAATACAATATGGTGCTTGTTTCTTGACTCCCATGAGCAATGATTGTGGACCTAAGTAAAGTGAAATTAGATTGTGGATCTAAGTAAAGTGGGGATCAACTTCAGTCTTTTGATCCTCTAGCATGATATCATGAAGATTATGTTTTCTTCACCTTGAGTAGTCATCGTTTTAATTCAGCTCAGTGCTTTTTGTTTTTGTTATCTCTTTTTCTCTTGAAAGCATTTCTTGAATGCCTGAATTATTTATAAGTGAGGTGTTTAATTTCAAGTGTTTGGAAAATTTCCAGCTAGCTTTTTGTTATTGATGGCTAATTTGGTCCCATTGTGGTGAGTCAACTCTGACTTCAGTTCTTTTAAATTTGTTGAGATTTGATTTATAATGGAAGATCTGACTCTTTTAAAATGGATTCCCTGGGTATGGTTATAGGCAGGAAGCTTAGGAAGAAAGGACTAGCTAGCCTTGCCCAGAAACAAAGGAGTCTTCCAGAGAGACCAGGCACACATTAGGCGGCTACGGGAAGAGACATATGCAGGAAGATGATCTATTTCTCGAGCACACACGTAAGCCCACTCCAAACATGGGCATGCACAGTAAGGACCAGTTGTGTCATATGTCACTTGTCCACTTGAGTTCATCCATTAAGAATCCACCAGTACATACACCCTCGCATTCCAGGTGGGTGCAGGAGACCAGCCAGGAAGGAATGACATAGACTGAGCGCACGGCCTCAAGTTTCCATTTTGGTTCCACACTTCCTACACCCTACCCACCCCCTGCCTTTTCCCAACTTCTCTGTGTGTTTTTCTCCCATACAGCCCTCCATGATTTCTTCCAGAGATAGCTCTTTCTTTCTTTCTTTCTTTCTTTCTTTCTTTCTTTCTTTTTTCTTTACCATTTACAACTCCTTCACATTTGACTCCTGCATCATCCCTGTGAGGTAGGCAGCACAAATGTTCTGCTCCTCTCACCGAAGAGGAGGGTGATGTTCCAGAGGCTTTAACCGACCGGAGGCCCCATGTTTCTAAAATCAATCAATGGTTTGTCTTAAAATCCATCTTTGGCCCAAAAGGCCAGCATCCAGCCTCTGCCTCCCCATACTTGCCTTGTGGGATAGTGAAGATGATAAAGTAAATTCAAGGCTAGAAGAACAGTTTGAGGGGGGGAAAGGACTAAATAATTACACTCACAAACTGTGATCTCCCATGATACTTAGCTCATTCCTTTTCTCATTCCAATTTAGGCATGAACCCAGAGTTTTCTATTGCCTCTTCTGTGCTTACTAAGCAATTTCCCAAAGAGTAAAGGAACAATGTGAATCTGTTTAAAGTTAGCTAAACTGCCATTGGGGTAAATGCTTATCAGATGTGGCCAGTTTCTGATACTCACATCAAGGGTTCAATAGGCAATTGCGCAGCAATACTTATTATTTAGTATATTAATAATTAGAGATCATGAGAGAGGAACAATAAGAGTCACACATATATCACTTCACTCCACTCTGCTTGATGGTCCATATGGAGAGAGAGGGGGAAGGGATTACATTATGAGGGAGCGCGTCCCCGAGTTGAGGGGCAGGAGAGAGGCAGGAGAGAGAGCCTTTATCATATGTCCCATCCTTATATGCCCTCTGGAGCCTTGCCAGGCCCCCAATTACAGGCAAGGACACATGTCACAGGAAGGGGTTGTGCACACGTTATAGGAAAGGGAGCTATCAGGGTCCCATGTGACAAGGCCAGACCCCAGACTCCTGGATGTGGGTAAACAGGTCAGGCTAGAGACCACCAACATCAGCAGAATCTGCCCACAGACTTCAAAGGAAAGGAACCATCATCCTAACAGCAGGGGAGTTAGCTCTGTCTGTCCTGAGACAACACAAAAGCCTCAGATAACTGGGAACCACTGAGAGAACAGCTAACTTAACTTCCACACCAAATGCTGGTAAACAGTTTGCTTAATATTTTAGAGTGTAATAATTGTGGAAAAGTTCTGTCTTCATCCCATAACTGCAGTTAGAACAAATTGAAAAATTATTAGCACAGGCCAGGGTGCAAGTCGGACCACTGAAGCACAGAGTACCAAGAGCCCATCCTTGTGGTGAGAATGTGTTCTCCAAAGCTTTGCTGTCACTCAGACACATTTACTTTGGCTTGCAATTGTGCGCGTGAAAGCCTACGTGATGAAAATCAAGAATCAAGGAAAATCACCTGAGAACATAATGTGGTTGCATATGTATGTAAAAACAAATGAAACAAAACAAAAAAGAAATGAAACTGCAAAAATAATTTTAAGCAAGCTGTGTTCCTAAGGCTTTTGTGCCACTCTCTCAATAGAAGTAAGCAAAGAAATTAAAAACCTATATTAAAAGATGAACCTTAAAAAACATCATGCTTAAATAAAATAAGTCATGAGTAAATTTTGTGTGACCACATTTATATAAAATACCTAAACTAGGCACATGAATACAGGCAGAAAGCAAATTGGTGATCGCTAGAAGACGACGGGGGAGGGAGGAAATGAAGTGAGGAGATATGTTGTATTGTCCCCTTTCATTCACAAAACAAGACAAGGAAAAAAGGGGGCAAGGAGAGAAGTCACATTGACGTAACAAGAATGTTTATTCCTTAAGGACAATAAGTGCACCCCCTGCGTACTCCTGTAGTTATGTTCCAAAGACTAGGTCATTGTGCAAAATTTGATGTTATGGGAACATAGAGTATGGCATGAGATGATGTAATGGAGAACGACTGTATCATTACATAACAACCAAATTACATCGTTACATAACTACCCACTGAGAAAGACTCCTTCCCCAGGAAAGGTGACTGTTCCACCTCAGCACCCCCTCCAGCATTTCTTGCTTTCTTCTCATTCACTGCCAGCCAGGAGACGCTGACTCACAGTGACCTTATAGGACAGGGTAGAACTGGCCCTGTTGCTTTCCACCACTGTAACTCTTCAAGCGGAAAAGCCTCACCTTCCAGACAAACTACTGTCCTTGCCGTTCACCACCCAGCATGTAGCCACTACACCTCAGGGATCCTACTCTTGCCTGGCACCCCAGCACATCACCATTTATTGAAGCCAGGCATCCCTCCTCCATGCACGAAATAGATGAGCAGTAGATTGTCCTTACTGCCATCACAAGGAAGATGGGCTGGAGTCTGCCATGAGTTCAGAGCCTTTGGTCTTCCTATGATGCTTCATAACTTACATGTGACCAGTGGGCTTTGTTCTGTTATTCACAGGATCGCTTTGAATGGGAACAGACTTGATTGCTCCTAACGACGTTATACTTACACTTCTTTTAAAAACAGGACTATATTACTACCCTATTGATTAAAACCCCAGCTTTGGCCCAGGGAATAAAACAGTCTTACAGAGCAAACGCATCATTTTCCATTCATGAGGAAATGGAGGTTTATGAAGGGAAATGTGTTGGTCAACATTGTACAACTTGAAAACTACAGCCAGCATTCATTTCTCACCCAGAGGGATGCCACCAGTCCTATCTTTCTCTAAAATTAGACTCTCACACTGTTAGATATAAAGAGAAGTGTAGGCTTATAGATTGTCAGATATGGCTGTGTTCAAGTATGTGTGTATCACGGAAGGAAAACGGAGATCGTATTTAAAATGCTACTTGGTATTTGCTGAACTACTAGGCCATCTTTGTGTTCCATGGGTCATTATTTACCCAGCAATTAACTGAGTAGTTGGGAAAGAAGTCAAACGTTTTCTTCTGACCTCAGAGACAGTCACTGAAGTGACATTGCGGAAAAGGAACAGGGTCGGATCTGACCTCCTCCAGCTCCTCTGAGGGAGGGGAATCCAACTTCACCCCGCCCTCTCCC
>PVJH01020909.1:0-39790 GCA_004026705.1 Nesogale talazaci
CTACTCCCACCACCAGAGGGCAGTTATGGGCCCCCCCCAAAAAAAAAAAAAAAGCTTCCTAAGGTGACGGCATAACTCAAAGGAAGCAGCAGGAGAATAAGAAGCGTTTGCAAACATAGATAATTTACCTTTGACCCGCTACTTAAAAGCAAGGAAAAACAAACAAACCTTCCCAGCATGGTGATAATGATCGTGTTGAAAGCAGACAGAAATAAGTGAAAATTATTTTATAACTCTTGACCTTTAGTTAATATTCGAACCCACCCGGAAACTCTGCAGAAGAACGGCCTGAGAATTTGTTTGATCGAAGATCTCTGCCACCAAACCGTCATCGCACAGCTCTCCTCTGTGACTTGTGGACTTGCCAGGACTTGGAATGGGCTCAATAGTAGTGACTTTGGTTTGGTTTACAGTGAGACCCAGCATCAAAAGCAAGGCAACTATTAAACTTGTCACACAACTCTGTACAACCTGAGGGCAGACGCTCTGCAAAAGGGCAGCGTGTCAAGAAGAAGCAAGCAACAGCCTCAAATGACCCAGCAGGGCCCCAGAACACCATGTCGCTTACAGACGTAGTTGTCCAGCTGCTTATTCTATTAGCCAAACGCCTTAGTGCCTTGAACATTTGTTGTCAGGTTAGAGATGTACTTTATATTTTAAAGACAGCAAGATCTGTTCATAATGAGAACTATCCTGGAATTCACCTTCTTGTTGTTGTGCTGCTGCTAGGCCCCCTCAAGTGGACTTCAACCCAAGCGCCCTCTGCTCAACAGAAGGAGACACTGCCCGGTGGTCCTGCCCCTTCCTCACCAGTGTTCCCATGCTTGAAGCCATTGTTGCAGCCCAGGTGTCAATCCATCCCATTGAAGGCCTTCTCCTTTTCACTGCCCTTCCACTGTACCAAATACAGTGTCCTTTTCCGGGGACTGGTCTCTCAGGGCAACAGGTACAAAGTCTATAACATAAAGCCTTGCCATCTTTACCTCTCAGGAGCACTCTGATCTTACATGTCCCAAGACAGATCAGTTTGTGCTTTGAGCAGCCCATGGTACTTTCATGATTCTTCTCCAGCACCACCATTCAAATGCGTTGATTCTTCTTTGGTCTTTTTTATTCGATGCCCAACTTTCACATGCTTATGTCACTGTTGAAAATACCGTGAATTAGGGCAGGCACACGTTAGTCCTTAAAGTCACATCTCTGCCTTTCTGTACTCTAAAAAGATCTTGTGCAGCAGTGCAAAATGCTGCTGATTTCTTGTCTGCTGCTTCCATGTGCATTGATTGTAAAGCCAAGACTAAATCCTTGACAGCTTCAACCTTTATTCCATTTATCATGATGTTATCTATTGGTCTGGTTTAAGGATTTGGGTCTTCTTTACATGGAATTCCAACCCATAGTGAAGGCTGAAATCCTGAATGTTCATCAGCAAATACTTCAAGTCCTCCTCACTTTCAGCAAATAAAGTAGTGTCATCTGCATACTACAGGCTGTTATAATAAACATTTCTCCAAACCTGATGCCACATTCTCCTTCATATAAGTCAGTTTCTCTGATGAGTTGTTCAGCATACAGATTGAATGAGTATGGTGAGAGGGTACAACCTAACTTGTGGCATATTGGCAACCCCCATGATAGTTAAATTCAAAATTTCACCCTAACAAAGACTTAAAGCAAGATTTTCTCTCCTCAATTAAATGAAGTGTGCATATTTTGTACTAGCGGTCTCCAAATATGATTCACAGAATTCAGTTTATTGTACTCTGTGATGCATAGTGTTTTTAGTGACTATCATCTGCTCTTCTGTCTTAATTTGTATTAATATCTGGTTCAGTTTTGAAAACTAGCTCTCAGTCATTAGTGCAGATAGTAAACTTAAGTGATGGCTTTTGACTGATGCAAGAGTACATCTATCTATGGTAAAGTGACCAGATTTTAAGCAGGACACCATTGACCAGGGGCAGGGGTGGGGGTGGGGTTCTTCATTAAATATTTGGTCTATATGGAGCCACAAAACTTTTCATAGAACACAAACATAGTATTGTAATATATTTATTTTAATTTTAAAACACAGCCGGGCAATGTTGGATTGTTAAAAAGCAGGTCATCTGGTCATGTTACTCTATGGGAAACCTATAAAGATTATGACAGACTCATTACCCCCCGCAGAGATAGAAGCGTACCAAGAGCTCCCAAAGGGACTTAATAGAATTATACCAGAATGGAAATGGTCTTTGAAAAGTGTCCAGCATGCCCTAGGTTCGGTTGTACCTGCTGCTTCAGTGCTGTCACTCATCCCACTTAAAGACCCTTCTTCTTCTTGTTTTCCTGGGACTGTTGGTCATTGGACTGCTAACTGCAAGGTTAGTGGTTCAAACCCACCAGCTGCTCTATGGGAGAAAGAGGAGACTGTCAACTCCTGTAAAGATCAACAGTCTCACAAATCCTATATAGAATTGCTGTGAGTCTGAATCTACTAAAGGAAAACAAAACTCTCCCCCAAAGTACTCCTTCAGTTTAGATGATTATCTCATAAAGACAGTCACTGAGAGAAAGGAGAACTAAATGCTTAGGGTGCACAAGGATCCTGTTAGGGGTGACAGAAAATGTTGGTAACAATTACAGGTTATATTTGAACATGAAGAACATAATTTATGTTACTGACCATCATTGAAATGGAAGCTGGGTTGTTACATAGCTATTTATCACATTCTTAATCTCAAAGGAAAAAGAAAGAAAGAAACTCCCACTTGACAGAAGTTAAATTCTGGAAAGGTAGCAACTGCCTGATTTGTATAATGAAGTTCAATACACAGATAACCAGATTAAGCCCAATGAACCCAGCATCTGACCACAAAGCTTCACTTATTAAACAAAGCTGGATGAAATGGACACAATGTAATTGTCTTTGCCACTCCTCCATCCTGGCAGGGTAACTGATGCTCTTCCATGGCGTGTGGCTGTGCCTGGACCATGCACTTTGTCCTGGGTTAGCTGTCCAGGAGAGGAACCGTCTCATTTTTGTGCACATAACCTCAGACAATTGGCTTCTATGGAAAGTCAATCGTAGCTTTATCTTTAGTAGGAAACTTTCTTTAAAATGAAATACAAGCACAAAGGAAATTTGAGTCTTTTTACGCTACATTTCCTCTCCTCTCCCTCCCCCCAATTTTAAGATAAAATACTACATGCCAACTTGCAAGTAAATCTCTGAAAGCCCTAATTTTGCTCTTTCAAGCCTCTTCTCCTAAGGGTGGCTTTGGCAGAGATAGTTTCCCTTTCACACATTTATCCAGCCAGGTTTCTTCTCAATAGCTAGTAACATCTGGTATTCCTCTAGGGTCTATTTTAAGTCCATAATTATTTCTTTACCATGTTAATGATCGTAAATATCTCTTTCCATTACCCGGCTTCTTTCAGACTTTTTTTTTACTGTTGACACACCATTGTAAGAAAAATAAATAAGACAATTCTTAATTCCATGCCTGGGATCTCTGCCTTGCAAAATAATCATCATCAACAGGAAGAATGGCTCATAAGTAATGAGCTGAACCAAGTGATGCTTAAACCAAGTGTGAGATAATTGCTTTTCTCAAACCACCAATTCATGTTTCCAGCTTCACTATTCCATGTGGATCCAAAGCCCCTCCCTCCTGGGATATATTTGGCTTACAGTATTCTAAAAAGAGAAAAGGGAGGAAAGCTTGACAATGCCAGGAATTCGAAAAAGACCACACACTCTTATTTTGCTCTGCTTCCATGTTTTATTTTTCTGTTGGCAAGATAGTCATAGTTTCAAATCAACATCTCACTCAGGCCTGAAAAGATTTCACAATAATATAATTGTCAACTCCTGGATATTGTCTTTCCTTTAACCAGTTGGACACTTTCAAGCTGGAGTAAGACAGATGATCCTTGTACTTGGGGGCAATCTGCCATGAGAACCCTTCCAAAACCACCAATAGCCTTAAGACTAAACTTCCGGAAGATTCTAGGTTTGACTCTAAGTTTAGTACAAGCATACTTAAAAATCAATATTTATATTAGTATACGTTTTGCAATAATAACACCAGTTGTTGTCAAGTCAATCCTAGATCATGGTGATCACATGTGTCTCAGAGTAGAACCGTGCTCCATGGAAGCTCCCATGGCTGGCTTTTCAGAAGTAGATTGTCAGGCCTTTCTTCTGAGGCACTCCTCCATAGACTCAAACCTTAAACCTTAGTTAAAAAAAACTGAGTGTGTTGACTGCATAACCCAGGGGCTCAGCTAACCCAGGACAAAGATAATACCAAAGAATAAATTTTGGGAGAGGAGAGAGAAAGAAAAACACACACACACACACACACACACACACACACACACCTGTCCTTGAGATTGGGAATTTATAAGATCCTTCCTGACACTGGTAGAGCCTCTTTACTTAATTACCTAGTGTCTCCAGAGATTTTTGTGTGCAATAGTCAATGATATATGACTTCTCCTTAAGGAGGGTTCTGAAGGCTATGTCACCTAAGTATGCTGTAACTATTCACTTCATGTGATTTATTACAGATTGAGTCAAAAGTCTGACCCACATTACAGAGCAGGTACTATCTAACTCTCTCTTTCCCTATTAGGATGTGAGCACTGTGGTGTGGCAAGAACCTCACCCATGTGGACATCATAGTATCCTCAGGTCCCTAGGAAAAAGCAGGGCACACAGGAAGGGGTCCAGAAAATTCAGATTCATTTCTGAATGAAAGAAGACTTTAGAACAACATAAAATATTTTTGTGGGGGACACTACTTCATGTGTTAGGAGTTCTGAGGGTGATAGAAATAAAGGATTTACTCTCATTTTCTTGGTGGGGGTAGGACATGCAATCCCAGTCCCCATTATGTATGGAGGCAGAGAGAGTAGACTCCAGTCCTCTCCGCTTCATGTCTTCGGTGCCGGTGGCTACTTGTCTGCCAGTTCTATCCTCAAACATTGGGAAAAGGAAAAAAGAGGGGGGAGGGAAGGGGGAAAAAAAGAAAAGAATAAAGGATTCGTACATTTTGGAAATGCTTTCCAGAAAACATAGGACTTTAACTGGTAGTGAAGACAGAAGAATCTCGATAGAATGGGCTTGGGATATGTGTGAGAGTCAGACCACCAGTAAATGAAGACCCAAATTCCAGGCAAAGAGCAGAGGGTTCTATAAGGGGAAGAAGAAGACTCGAGATCTTAAAATAATCCGCCATTTAAGATCCAGGTGGCAACATTCATTCACCCAGGGACAAAGTTCAGAAGAGTCAGGAAAGAAAGAGGAACCGATATAGGGAACACAGGGAGAATGTGAGATAAGTCATGGGACATTAGAAGAACTGCCATGAATGTGTTCAAGCAAAATGCATATCAATATTGTTGAATGTAAAACTGATGATCTACTTTGTAAATCTTTGTTCAATTCACAATAAAACTTTTTTTTTAAAGGAGTCAATTAGGACCTACAGGGACACTCGTTTCTCCCCTAGGTGGCTACATAGAGATTCATCCCTATCTCTCTTGAGTCATCCTGGTTAAGTACAGCCCAGTCTCTCCCAATGCACAATGACCCAATGTACACCAGGGCACTGCCAGAGCCTGCTCAGTCTTGACAAGGGTGTTGCAGCTTCTGCGTCCATCCATCTTGCTGAGAGTCTACCTCTTTTACACTGACCCTTTACCAAAAGCAATGATCTTCTCCAGGACCGTTCTCTTCTGGTAACAAATCCAAAGATGAAGTCTTGCCACCCTGTTTATAAGCACCGTATATACTCTTGTATAAGCTAAGTCTTTCAACACATTTTTAACACAGTTTTTGTGGTAAAATTTGGTGTGTCGGCTGATATTCGGGGTGACTGATACTCGAGTATATATGGTAGTATTCTGGCTGTTTTTACTCCAAGGTAGACTTTTTATTTTTCTCATTGGCCCTTAAATTCCAATTATCTTCTCCCAAACCACAATTAAAATGCACTGATTCTTCTCTGGCTTTACTTATTGCCCAGCTTTCCCATGTATAGGAGGCAAATGAAAATATCATGGCTTGTGCCAAGTATACCTTACTCTTCAAAGTGATATCTGTGCTTTTTAACACTGTAAAGGTTCCTTGTGTAGCAGATTTTCCAAATGCAATAAATCATTTTATTTCTTGACTGCTGCTTCCATGAGTATTAACTGTGGCTTCAAGTAAGATGAAATCTTTGGCAAATTCAATCTTCTCTCTGTTTATTATGATGTTATCTATTGATTCAGTTTTGAGGATTTTTCTTTTCTTTACACAGTCATAATCCATATGAAAGGCTATATTCTTAGATCTTTGTCGGTAGTGTCATGTGCACATCACGGATTGTTTCTAGCACTTTCCCCATCTTCTTCTTGTTGGATATTATCTTCCCCTTCACCCAAATAGTACCTCTCTACCCTCTATTCTCAGATTTCCAGATTTACCTTCCCCTCCTTGATTTCCTTCAAAGACTGTTTCTTTTGGTGTAAAAATCTTTTTTCTTGATTTAAAAAAATCAAAGTGGCTTCATACCACATTTTTCAGCATAATATCCTCCAGTTTCATCCATGTCATAAAAGATTTCACAATTTCATTATTCTTTAACATTGTATAATATTCCATGGGGTATGTGCCAAAATTTCTTTATACAGTGTTACAATAATAGTGGGAGATTTTACTATACCATTTTCAGCCACAGGTAGACAACTAGAAAGAAACTCAATAAAGGCACAGAAGAACTAAGCAATACAATTAAACATCATGGTCTCTTAGACATATACAGAACAATCCACCTAACAACAGCACTATATATATTATTTTCCAATGCAATTGAAACATTATCTAACATAGACTGTATGTTAAGACACAAAGCAAACAATAAATTTTAAAGCATCAAAATAATGCAGAGCAGTTTCTCAGATAACAAGACTGTAAAATTAGAAATCAACACTAGGAAAACTAAGGGAGGAAATATTGAAACTGAACAACATCCTGCAAAAAAGTTACTGCATAACTTAAGAAATAAGGAATGAAATTTTAAAATTCCTGCGAACAAATTAGAATGAAAATGCTAAACACACCAAACTTCTGAGACACAGTAAAAGCATTACTCAGATCGATTTATAGAAATAAGTGCACACATTGAAAAAGGACCCCAAATCAATACCTTAACCCAACATCTCCAGAGAAAGAGCAGCAAAACAAGCCTACAACTACCAGAAAATAAGAAATAGTAAACAATAGAGGAGAAATAAATTAATCAGAAAAACGGTAGAATCAGTAATACAAGAACTGGTTCTCTGAAAGCACTAACAAAATTGACAAACCAATGGCAAACTTAGCAAAGGAAAAGAAGAAGGATATGCATTCAAAACAAAATGAATGACATCAATAAAGAACCAACTGGGGAAAAAAAAGATAACACAATACCATGCTCTAAAAAAAATGAAATCTAGAAGAAATGGATAAATATCTGGAAACACCAGGCCTTTCTATGTTAACACAGACTATATAGACAATTTGAACGTACCCATAACAAAATGAGAAATTATTCAGACCATTAAAAAACTCCTAACAGAGAAACGACCAAGATTGGATAGCTTCACTGGTCTAATATATCAAGCATTTGAAGAAGTGACACCAATTCTCAAACTATTCCAGAATGTAGAAAAAGATGCCAAAATCCTGTGTTCATTTTATGAAGTGAGAATATCACTGATACCAAAACCAGACAAAAACATCACCAGAATAGAAAATTACAGATCAATATCTCTTATAAGGGATGCAAAATTCTCAGTAGAAAGCTAGTTAGTAAAATATAACATATCAAATAGTAATAATAGTAATGCATCATGACCAGATGGGAGTTTTACCAGGTGTGCAAGGATAATTCAACAGTAGAAAAATAATCAATATAATCCATAAAATGGATAAAATAAAAGGAAAAAATGGCATGATCAGAGAAGTACTTGACCAATCCCTAGTATAAATACTCAACAAAATATGAGTGGAGGAGAAGTTCTTCACCATAATAAAGGCCCTAGTTACAAGGAACAACATCTAGTTTAATGGGAAGAAGCTGAAAGCATTCTCTTTGTGAACAGGAGCCAGTCAAGGATGGACTTTTTCCCACTCTTCTACAGCATTGTTGGAAATCTTAGGCAGAGCTACTAGTCAACAAGGAGAAATTAAAGGAATCCAAATTGGCAAAGAAAAAATGAAACTCTTGCTATTTGCAGATGATACGATTTTATACATAGAAAGCCCAAAAATTTTGACAAGAAAATTGTTAAAACTAATTGAAAATTTCAGCAATGTAGCAAGATATAAGACCAGCATACAAAGAGCAATCAGATTCCTTTATACTAATGAAAAAGAAATAAAAAAGAAATACTATTTACCGTAGCATCTATAAGATGAACTGCTTAGGAATAAACCTATCAGAGAAGCCAAAATAGATTTACATAAATAGGAGAATATCCCATGTGCATGGATAGGAAGACAAAGCATTGTAAAAATGTCAATACTACCCAAAGAGATCTATAAATATGATACAATCTCAACCCTGACCTCAATATTGTTCTCTAAGAGATAGAAAAAATAATCATTAACTTTATATGGAAAGAAGAGACTCAGGAGAATCAAAGCACTGCTAAAGAAAACAACAAGGTAAAACCACTCATTTCCTTATCTCAGAACCAACTACCCACCCAGAGTAGCAAGAGAATCTGCAGGCTGGGAAAAAAAAAATTGATGATGATGTGTCTTATAAGAGACTAAAATCGTAGACAAATTTAACACAACAAGAAGAAAAGAATACATAGTTCAATTTAAAAACAGGGAGAGAACATATACAGACAGTTCATCAGAGAAGATATTCTGGCAACCAACAAACCAATGAAGAAATACTCAAAATCATTAGCTACTCGAGAGATAGGAATCAAAACGATAGTGAGATAGATCCTCACTCCAACACTGAGAGCAACGTTCCAAAAAACAGAAAACCACAAATGCTGGTGCGGGTATAGAGAGACTGGTAACTTCATGCACCTTGTGTGGGACTGTGCAACTGTATGGCCACTATGGAAAATGGTATGGCACTTCCTTAAAAAACTGGGAGTAGAAATACCTACGTCCCAGCAATCCCTCGACTTGGTATATGTCCAAAAGAAATAATAGCCTTAACACAGATAGCTATAGACACACCCATGTTCACTGAAGGACTATTCAAAATAGCAAAGAGATGGAAACTTACCCATGTAGTAGGTTGATAATGAGCCTTTGGCCAATCCTCATGCCACATTCTTCTTAGTGAAGTCGACAGTCTCTGGTAGCAGTGCAAACTCAAACCAAACCCACTACCAGTGAGTTGACTTCGACTCGGAACACCCCTTTAAGACAGAGTGCAAGCACTCCACATGGTTTCCAAGGCTATAGAAGCAAACGGCCACATCTTTCTCCCACAGATCAACTTGTAGCTTTGAACCATTCAACTTTCCGTTAGCAGCTGTGCATTGAACCACTACACCTTCAGGACTCCTCTCACAGAAAGTGAAGGGTGTGTAAGTCTTGGGTTACCATCTGAAGCCTTGTCTTCTGGTGTCATACAAGTAGCCCCTTGGGTCTTCTTGCAACACAAGCCCACAATAAGGACCGAGGGGAAGATGCCCCATCAACAGCCCTCCCTTCCTTCACAGTCCCCACAATTGAGAATATGTTCTCCCTATTTCCTCCAGATACCCCAAAAGTTCAAAATCAAATTTTCTGCCATCAAATGATGCTGGCCCAGAGTAGTTCGATAGGACAGTGCAGAACTGCCCCTGTGACTTTCCAAGACTGTGACTCTTGATGAGAATAAAGACCCCCATTTTTCTCCCTCCGAGCAGTTGGTGGTTTGGGCCTTGGTGTTAGCAGCCCAAAGTGTACCCGCTACACCACAGGCGTCATCTTCCAGACACCGAGCACCATGTTTTCCATGGACCTTACTGTGGTGGGGGGGGAAAGCTGCTGTGCTTTCTGAAATAAGCTTCCAGTCAAGCCAGGTGATCTGAACAGAATTGGGAAATGGGAAAACACAAAGAGAACAATATAATAAATGTGTCCAGAAATTAAACTTCTAGAATTTCTGCCATTTGGCTATGGTTCATCTCTCTGTTTTCCTAAGGCTCTTCACTTATAGCTACAGAAATATGTATTTATCAAAATGCAAGGCATTAGAAAGCAAACTCACATGGTAGGCGTCCCAATAAGATCTATGTCCTCAGGGGAACTTACCATCTACTAGAGAGAAAAAAAGAAGAAACAACACAGCACCTCTTCGATGGCCCTGTTAATTAAATATTACAACAGTGGCTGGTCTGGGAGCAGTACTACATGTGAATTCGATAATTAAATTGAGGAAAATACAAATGCAATGGAAGCAAAGATTTGATTTTCTGCTTGAAGCACCCACACACACAAAGTGATGATTTGTCTATTTGAGACATGAAATTAATAACTCAGAAAATTAAGTGACACATCAAAATTCAACACCACCCGTTTCCATGCTGCAGCGTGCAGCTGAGCCTCGAGAGGTTTCTCGGTGTCCTGGCAATGAATTAATCGTGCAGTGGCTGCCACAGTGCGAGGTGAAGAAAGGAAACCTTGCATCTGATTTGTACAACACAACCACCACTAACAGAAGCACTTAAAGACTAGGATATCATGGTTACCTCGAGGTTAGTGAATGTTTCCTCAAATGCACCTGATTCAATGAGCCTATTAGCCTGCTATAGAGCGTGATTAATTAAAGGTCCTTCTCTGCAACAAGCAGTCTACATCTCTCAAGGTCTCTGGGTTTTGTGCTTTACATGTACCAGGATCCGCCTAGGAGACAGTGGTAGGAACTCTCTGTTTAACTCCTAGCCACGGCACCTGCTCTCACCTGTCTCTCAGTGGAGACTTGCTTGGTGTCTGTGATGCTGAAGAGCTTCCAGTGACGCTTCCAGACAGCAGGCTAAGAAGAAAGATTCGGCAATCTGCTTCTGAATAGTCAGTGAAAACCTGTGAGTCAAAATGGTCCTATCAGAAACTGAGTATGAAGTGTTCCCTTGAGTGGCACCAGCACTTAAGTAGACTAACGTCTCCATGCGCCGCGACCCAAATCTAGAGCAGCTAACAGCGACGAGAACTCGTCAAGCCTCCCTGCTTCCCCTCTCCACCAGCACAGCCCAGAATGCTCACCAGAGGGACGTGCTGATGATAACACAAATGTTATACTGCACAGTCATCTAATCATTCCTACCAAGTGAATGCTGACTTGCCACAGGCTATGTCTTTTAATGTCCAAATCCATGTATCAGTTTTTTAGTTTATGGTTTTTGGAAAACTACAGGGACGTTCTCCACTTACATGGGAGCTATAATTAATCATGCTCCAGTTAACGGTGGGATTTTCTGTTTTTCTCGACCTCTCTGTTTGCCCCATATGACAGCCTTTTGAAGAGCAACATAAAAGGAACAGCTTCCTCAAATTTCAGCCAGCAGGCAGTATACCAGGAGAGGGGCAGACAAAGATATTAGTAAAGAATTATTCATACTGTGGTTTTGAAACCAAAGACTCACCATCTGCTGAAAGACTTTCCACTTGGTATTCTAGTTTTGATTCCTTATTGAAACTTAAATTGGAGTCATACTTTAATGTCCCTTGTTCTTTTATTTTTATTTTTAAAATCATTTTATTGGGGGATCACACAACTCATCATGATCCATGCATACATCCATTGTATGCAAAGCACATTTGTATGTTGGTTGCCATCATCATTCTCAAAATATTTGCTTTCTACTTGAGTCTTTGGGATTAGCTCCTCGTTTTTCTCCTCCCTCCCTGTTTCCCCCTCCCTCATGAACTCTTGAAAATTTATAAATTCTTGCTATTTTGTCATATCATATACTGTCTGATGTCTCCCTTCACCCTCTTCCCTGTTGTCCATACCCCAGGGAGGAGGTTATGTGTAGATCCTTGTAATCGGTTTCCCCTTTCTACTCCACCTTCTTTCCACGCTCCCAGGTTCACCACTCTCCCCACTGGTCCTAAAGGGATCATCTGTCTTGGATATCCCATGTTTCCAGTTCCTATCTGTACCAGTGTACATCCTCTGGTCTAACCAGATTTGTAAGGTAGAATTGGGATCATGATAATGGGAGAAAGAATTTAAGAACTAGAGGAAAGTTGCATATTTCATCCTTATTACACTGCATCCTAACTGGCTCATCTCCTGGCAACCCCTCTGTAATGGGATGCCACTTTACCTATTGATGGACTTTGGGTCCCAAATCTGTACTCCCTCTCATTTATAATGATATAATTTTAGTTCTTTGATGCCTGATACCTGATCCCTTCAACACCTCGTGGTCACACAGGCTGATGTGCTTCTTCCATGTGGGTTTTGTTGCTTCTGAGCTAGATGACCGCTTGTTTACTTTCAAGAGTGCCTTTAAGATGGGGGTCATACTATTATGTCCCTTGTTTTTATCATTGTTGTGGTGTGTGTGTGTGTGTGTGTGTGTGTGTGTGTGTCCAATCTGAGCCTCTGGTACAGTACTGAGGTTAGTGCTGGAGTAGGGGCTGGGCGGGGCTTCCCAATACCTGACATGGGTCCTCTCAAGGATGTTTGGAAGGGGCAAGGACAAGCTTCTCCACAACTTTATCATGTCCATAAACTGAACATGAGCCCTCCTGTCCACCTGCAGGGCTGTTCCTGCCTCCTGGTCCCCTCCTTCCTTTTCCTCTAATCAGAGGCTTCTCCACTTGGGTGCTATTTCTAGACGTCGCCTACTCACTCCCAAGCTTCCGAATGCCTATTATCCTGCCCCTTTCTTAGAGGAGAGCCGCGGTGGTATAATGGTTACGGGTTGGGCTGTGATCTGCACGGTCAGCAGTTTGAAACCACCAGCCGCTTCTCAGGAGAGAGGCTGGGCTTTGTACTCACTCTCCTAATCAGTTACCATCTTGGAAACCCACGGGGGGTGGGGGGGTGGTCGCGAGGGGGGCCGGGGGCCGCTGTGCATCAGAATTAACTCAATGGCAGTGAGTGAGAGTCTTTCTTAGAGGAGTCTCTCTGTCTGACCCTTTTTTGGAATGTACGCTACCTTATTCACACTGTTTCAGGGAATTTGCACAATGCACTACATAGTTTCTCCTTTTTAGACAATCTTACCTTAGACTTGCATTCCTAAAGCAGTGTTTTGACCTCTCTTCCATTCTCCTAAGAAGCATCTGATGATGGGTTTCTCGGAATTCCACTGAGGAAGATGTTTCAAGGGCACAGAACTTTCTTGAAGTTTCTCGGTTGTCACCAGGGACAGACCAGCACTCCTTTTTCTCTGAGTAGGCAGGCCTCTGCAGCAGCTCCACCATTCAGCACTGACTGCGCCTGCAATGGGACGAGTGCTTTACCCAGACAGTTGCTTTTCAGCATCTCCCCCACTGAAGTCTCAGAACCTCGGGTTGCCAAGAAGTCAGCTTAGTAGAGTGTTTTGAAGGGAGGGGGGGAGTCTAGCAAGTTACGACACTGCACTCACATTGCATTTCCTCCTACTGACTTACAGCCTGCGCACATCGCAGTTATGGCCGCTGTCCTTAATGCGAGCATCAAGTGGTCACCAGAAATGAAATCCACACTTTAGCTGACCCGGGTAGGGCTAGAGTAATCAGGAATCTGCTGATTTGGATGACTTTAAAACGACTTAAATTCTGTTTACTGTCTTTGGATGTGTTACTTAGAAACCTCATTATTATGATTTGAATCCAAGTTACAAATGGAACATTTGGAAAACTATGGGAAAATGTTCTTGGACCTCTGTCATCATTCAGGAAATCTACCCCCACCCCTGTTCACTCCACATATCTCTAGCATGGTGGTTCTCAACCTTCCTAATTCTGCAGCCCTTTAATACAGTTCCTCATGTTGTGGTGAAACACCCGCCTCCCACCCCACCCCCACCAACCATAAAATTATTCTCATTGCTACTTCATAACTGGAAATTTGCTATTGTTTTGAATCAGACGACCCCTGTGAAAGGATCATTCATCCCCCAAAGAGGCTGAGATGCACAGACTGAGAATCGTTGCTCTAGTACATAAGAAATGGTATCACTGGAAAGTTTTAGTTATTAGTTCGTGTTTCATAAAGCCTAAGACCCACTTATCATTTAACTGATTCTGACTCCCGGTGACCCCAGAGGGCAGGGGAGAACTATTCCTTAGGGTCTGTAGACCGTCCATGTTTATGAGAGCAAAAGGCAGCATCTTTCTCCCAAGGAGCAGAGGAGGCATTTAACCTGCTGTCCTTCTGGCCAACATCCACTCTTTAATCCACATTACCCTCGGGACTCCTTGTGTTTCCTAAAGAATGGCCTTTCTCCCAAAAGTTGCCCCCTCAGAAGATACAAGAGACGCTTCCATTGAATTGGACATCAGATGGAAACTCTTCCCCCTTCTCACATCCCTTCATCCCTGTGCCAATGGATGGAGAGTGAGACACCCCCTCACAACTCTGCAGCCCCTTCTCCCCATCACTGTCTGTAGGTGAATGTGCTTCCTAGTTTAGATTAAAAAAAAATCACCGGATGAAAACCCGCGACTTCTGTAGGATCAAACGCATTTCTTCTCTTCCCATCACTGTGGGACAGAGGTGCATCCTGATTCAGATCAACCCTCTATCCCTCTCTCATCTCTCGTAACCCTGAGGGAGTGCTTCTCTCCTGCAGCACCATGGCATTAGGGGATGACTGGACTCTCACCCAGCTGGCTTTGCTATAAAGCTTATGATGGCATCAATCAAACAGAAGGTCAAAGGATTTTGGTCTAGCAATGAGGTTCACTCTAGTATTCAAAGTATGTCTAGTATCCAAAGTATGTTGCCATGTTCATATGATCTGTGTCCCTCCCTAAAAGTTTCAGCAAGTGTTTAAACATGTTAAAATCTCTAACATCTTAAAAATAAATAAAAATTTTATAGAGCACCGAAAGGTTGGAGGTTCAAGTCTATCTACAGATGTCTCTACAGAAAGGTCTGGCGATCTAGATGTAAAAAAATCAAGCATGGAGGAGACAGGGGAAGACATGTGGAGCTTTTCAAGAACTAAAAACAACAGAGGTAAATATTTTATATACATCAGCCCTCAAAAACTGACCTATGAGTAGATGTTTGGATTCAAGCAAATGAGAGGGAAAATAGGAGCATCCCCAAAAATACATGGACTTGACATTTGTAGCAAATGCATCCTTGAGGGTGGTGGAGCATACAGGGGTCAAAGACATGAAAACTTCTGAGCAAAACCTACTAGTCTATGAGGGGAGAAAATGACACAAGAGAGGCATGCACACCTTATAATAATTAACCATTGAAGAACAAATGATCACCCAGTTCAGAAGGAATGGGAAAGGAGAGGATGGAAATAGAAGTGCAGGGAGGAAGTGGGAAAGAGGTGATATGTTGAAGATATTGCAATGAATGCGATGAAAGAACATGTGTTGGGACAGTTGAACATAAAACGGATCATCTTCTCAGTGAGCTTTATTTCCATTCACAGTGAAAGGTTTTTAAATTCAGCTCTAGAAACCCCCTGAAGCACAGTAATACACTCTTACATGACTGAGTCCACTTGAGGAGACAAGGATAGGAAACCACACACACACCCAGCACTGAGATATCAGCATCAAAACTCATCAGTATCATTGGAATTATGACGAGACTCTGGGCAGAGGAAAGTGAGCACACCCCTCCCAGGCTACAGAATGATGGAGTTCCATGCAGAGCAACTTTTGGAGAGGATGAAGATGAAGGAAAACTTTGAGTGACCTATGAAATGAATTGTGTCTCAAAGAGGAGAACCTGATTCCTATGAACAGACAAGTATTCCAGGAAGTGCATGTAAGTTGCTAATGAAAAGAATAGCCATAAAATCTAAATAGGATGATAGGAAGCAATGAAGAGACAGAGTAGAAAACACAGAGAGAAATTCCAGAAATAAAAGATATATACTAATTAGATGGCATAATCAGTGTGCTTATTATTATACAACTGGAGGATTTGTCTTTCAGAAAAATTTTCCTATTGAAAAAAACCAATGTATTTTTAAAATGCTTCCTGAATTCCACATCACCCATCTTCTCAAAAGAAAGGTGTCTATGCTGTCTCCCTCCATTTCTTTCCCTCCCTTCCCTCTTTGATTCCGTCCCATCCACTCTTCCCAACCTGCCCCTGATACTCTCCTTACTCGGCTCGCCAGCCAACCTTCCCGCTGGTCCTCTCTTCACAGATCCTTTCTCTGGTATCTCTGAGTCCTCTTGGTTTTCTTTCTATTTCACAAACCATCCCTTGGTTGGCCTTACTGCTTTTGCTCATGTACCTGGTTTTAGTGAACACTGTGATCTCGCCTCAATGGTCAGAGCACTCTATTGTGATCATCATGCCAGTAACAACTTATATGTTCACAATCAAACTTATACCTCCGAACCAGACCGCTCCTCTGAAGGCTAACAGTCCACTGCTGAATCAGCATCTCCCCTCAGAGCTCTCTCAAGCAGATCTCAAACCCACCACGTCCACAACGGGGGTGGGGGGGGGGGGAAGGGGGGTGGTGCAGCTACTCCCTCCCTGACCTCACCTTCCTCACGGCTCTCACATGGTACCCGTAGGGCAGTGGTTCTCCACCTTCATAACGTCACGACCCTCTCATACAGTGCCTCATGCAGTGCTGACCCCCCCAACCATCAAAATACATTCGTTGTTGCTTCATCACTGTCATTTTGCTGCTGTGATGAATCGGGCCACCCCTGCTTGACCCACAGGTTGAGGACTGCTGCCCTAGTGGGTCCCCTAGCTTTATAAAGGCAGCAAACCTCAAATGCAGGAGTCATGTTTATCTTTCATTCATTGTCCATGTTCAACTATTTATAAAATCCTACCAGTTCTACCTCCTAAGTAGCTCTCATTCATCTATTTCTCTCCAGCTTCATACTCTCTGCCTTAGGCCAAACCTCTTTGCCTGAACTATGCAATGGCCTCCCTGCTCTGATGCCCCTGAATCTCAACGTGCTCATCTCCACTGCATTCCCCACATCCAGCATGAAGGAGCTTTGTAACATGGAAATCTGATGATGATGCTTAAACTCTTCCAAATTCCAAATTAACTCTGCTTAAACTCTTCCAAACTCCAAAATCATTCTCATTGAGCATCAGCTCACATTAAATCTGCCTGAACATAATATCAGCAGTAGTCATCGTCATGTTGCTTTTGGGTGTCATCAAATTGGCTCTCACGCAGAGCGACTGCCGTACAGCACAAAGAAGCACTGCCTGGTCTTCGAGCATCCTCACCACTCTGGTGCCCGAGTGCATTTCTGAAGCTCCTGTGACGTAGGTGAACAGCTTTGTTCTTGCTGTGTTCTGACTGTGCCATCAGGCCGTGTGAGGAGACCCACACGCCTAGCAGGCTCTTACTCCTCTGACTGGAACCAGTAAACAGATCATCGGATATTGCACATTCCTTAGAGATCTCAAATTCCATCTCATTTTGAATATAGAGGCTGTTTTTAGTTAATGTTTAAAACTCTCTTGACATGGACTTCATGTGACAAGAAATACATGTACGGTGGGATGAGTGTTAACAAAAAGAAACAGTTCTGTGAAATGCCTCCAGATTATTTAGGTACAACAATCAAGCACACATTTTTTTTTCTGACAAGTAAATTAGCAAAGGCTTATGTCTTTCATGCCAATTTCTGCTGAGGATACATTCAGAAAAGTTGTTAATGGGGCTATTTTTATTATCTTCTGGCTCTTAATTTTTATTTTGATGAAAAGTTCATAGATGTAGCATACAGTCTTTGATTTTAAGCATTGTTAGGTACAGGACTCAAAGACATTAATTATGCTCAAAATAATGTATGACTATTGACACCATTATTCTCAGGATCTGATTCACCCCCAAACAGACATTTTGGAGCAAGTAAACAGGGATGACCCATTTTCCTCTCCCCTGCTTTGTAACCACTTTCAGTCTACTTTCTGTCTATGACTATGCCTGTTTGATGTTTCATAAAAGTGTCATCAGACAATACTGTCTTTCTCTGTCTGGCTTATTTCACTTAGCACAATGTCTTTCAGGCTCATCCACGTCTCACCTTTGAAAGCATGTATCAAAGTTTCATTTCGAGTGATGTGAGAACAGGATTCCACTGTAGTTTGTTTAAGCACTTATCTGTTGTTGAATCTTTTTGACTGTTATGAATAGTGAACACTGGTGTTAAAAATAAATTTTCCTCTTTTTCGCTGACCCTCCCCTTTACCGAGCATGCTGTCTTTCTCTACAATGTCTCTCCTGATGACATGTCCAAAGTATGTGAAATGAAGTCTCACTAGCCTTTGAAGAACTTTCTAACTATACTTCTTCCAAAACAGATTTTTTCAACAGTTTTATTGGCATGTAACTCATAGAGCATACAATTCAGCTGTTCCATCAAATCACGAAGAGTTGTACAATCATTACTACAGTCAGTCTTAGAACATTTTCTTCTTTCTTGTGGTCATCATTATTAGCACCCCATTTCCCCCCAATCTCCTCTGCCATATGTCCAAAGAACCATTAATCCAGTTACTGTCCAAGATAGATTTTTTTGTTCTTCTAGTAGTTCATGATACTTTAACAACTTTCATCAACACCATAATTCAAAAGCATCTTTCTTATTCATTGGAATATAATTTATTGAACTCTTAATAGGCTATATGCTTTGAGATTCAATGTTCATTTAAACATCCCAATAACTCGTTGAAGAGTTTGTTGTATTTTCATGCATTTCTAAGAGAAGAAACTGAGTTCCAGGAGATGAAATAACATTCCAAAGGTCACCCAGCTGGAAAGGGTGGAACTGGGACTTGAGACCGGGTCTGCTTGATTACAGAGTCTGATCTCTTGACAGACTCTTAATTCCACTGACAAGTCCCTGAATGATCTTGTCTCTCCCCCACATCTCCAGCTTCAACTTAAGAAACTCCTTCACCAGATTCCTAGGCCACACTAGTGGTTACCCTGTGCTTTTAAAGTGTGTCGTTACCAGACCATCTTTCCAACTGAAAGTTCTTTTTCCTGCTCACTACGAATGCAAAACAGGGAGTCTGGCTTGCCACAAAAGCCAAGAAGCTTATTAAAAGAAAGGCCACCTTGTGAGGAGGAGTGCTGGGGTGGGGGTGGAGCTGAAGCAGGGAGAACTGAGGCAACCTCTACCATGTCTCTCCAAACAAAGCACCAGACGTTTATTAAGGGATTTTGGTGGGGGGGGGGGGGAGGGGGGCATCATGTTTAGTCTTGGCAGGAGGTGGGGAAACCCCAAGGGTTGGCCTGGATGGGGAGGTAACGCTGCTCTTGTGGCAATGGGGAGGGGGAAAGCATGCCTCCTCCAGCAGCATCTTCTTGTTTGAGCCTCCCCCTAGTGGTTTTCTGTTCCCGTCTTGGCTTGTGGGTGGTCAGATGTTATACACACTCGGGGTGATTCATTGCTGGGTGCGGCTGTTTGATAAATGAACAGGAATGCCAGCTATAGAGAGGTCACAGTTCAAAATATCTCAAGCTTATGCATTAAGCTGTGGGGATCTGGTAAGGGTTGATGTATGCTTGGGACAATTTCTGGGTAGGGTCAGCTTATCCTAAAGGGTAGAGACAGAGACATTCAGTCTCTGCTGTGGTTGGTCTGTCTAAGCATCATGCCCTCTCAACAGTATTCCTTCTGTCTGGAACATTCTTTCACTCCCTGTTTCTCTGGGGAAAGGGGTGCATCAGGGTCTGCAGATACACTATCTCCTCAATCCCCTCAGAGATCCACATTCTTTATGTTCTCTCATCTGCCAGCCACAGCTCTGTTTCCTCTTGTTAGGTTCTGGTGATTAATATACTATAAATTGATGGCCAATAGGATATATTCAGGATGCTTCCACTTTCAAATCTGGAGGAAGAGAGCAAGCATTTTCTCCAACTATGGAACATTTATTTCTCTTATTTAATTGGGACGATTTAGATAGTGGATTTGTACTGCTCACAGAAGTAGAACGAGGCATGCCATAAACTAATTCAATTCCTAACAAGAGGTTATGAGATTACTATAATTGGTTTAGTCCACTTCATATGTCTCCTGAGAGTTCCTGTCAATTGCCCAAACTATATAGCCAAGGGGGTGGGATAAAATGTTAGGGCGATAGCTATCATGTTCTGAAAATCAACTTTACCCAGTTCAGTTCTGTCTGTCCTTTAAGTCTCCATTTAAAATAATCTAAGCATTATGTGTTAGTTGGGTGTAAGATAGGAAGCTAATTCACAGTTGGATTTACAATGGTGAATAAAGCATCTTAGAGTTGGTTGGATAGAAATGCTTCAGGCAGAAGGAATGTCTGTGTTTCCCACGTGAACCCTTGAGCTAGGAAGCAATGTGGCCGAGAGGAGCCAAAAGACGGTCAATGTGGCTGAAGCGACGACAATGTGGGGGGACGAGCTGTAACCTAGAGAGGTAGCTGGGAGCTGCCATGTAGGCTGGCCTGTGACTGGAGTAGGGGACTGACTGATGACGAGGTGGGAGGGTCAAGGGCTGACATCAAAGAGTTGTAAGATATATAAGCCCTCCCTATGAACAGTGATGAGTGCTGCAGGAACCACGGGAGAGAAGTTCTGACCTTGTTCCTTAACCCACCTTCCCCGCTGTCAATGGCCCTAGTCTGGGTAAACTAGGAACCAAATCCACAGAAACGTATATGTATCAGAGAGAGTTTTATATAAAGGGTAAGCATACGTGAAGAAAGCATCCCAACCCGATGTGTCCAAGCCCATGAGTCCAACATTACCCCTTATGTCTGACACCCATCTGCAAAGTTCTCCTCGATCTCACAAAACACAGGCAATGATACCGGCTGCAGGAGGAAAGCCAAATCAGTGGGCGTGTGTAAGTATCTCAGCAATGGCAGGGGTCTCCGTGCAGCTGCTCCAGCACCCTGGGCTACGTCAGGGTGGGTCCATATCACGTAAAGTGAGCAGGTTTTAACATTGGTAAAGTGGGACACCATTGATGGTGGGGGGGAGGGGGAGGGGGAAGGGTGGTAACAAGGGAGTATATTCCCTTCCTGTTCTCCCGCTGTTCCCTAGCTTGTTGTGTATTCTTTCCAAAAATTGGGGCTTTTTTAAAACGCTGCGGGATGCAGGGGAAAATTGCTTAAAGTCGGGACTGTCCGGTCAAAAGTGGGATGTCTGGTCACTTTATCATGCGGCTTCTCCTCAGGGATGTCTGGCAGGAAGTGAGCCTTGCCAACCGAAGCAGGGAGCTGACTCAGGCAGCCACACACTGGTCAGACCACCAGAAAACAAGAGATCCAAGAAGGGGAAGGAGTGAGGCTCCCAGAGCAGTTTATCTCTCCCCCCTTCAATGAATCCCACATGTCTTTATTGGCCAGATTGGCACAGTAAACCTCACCCCCTCTTCACAGGTAAGCTATTGAAAAGCCACGAGCCCTGGTGTGCTAAACAATGGTACCAGCGTTTCCTCGGGGGACAGAAGAAGGACCTCCTCCCCCAGAGGCTTGGTAAAGAGCCCCGAGGGCGGGTCACCTCCCTCAGGAGCCCGTCACACTATCTGTCAACCTGCTCACCCGGGGGAGCTCGATCGAGGGGACACGGTTCCTCCTCCTCATTGAGCCTGGCTAGTGAAAGGAGAAGAAAAGCAGTGGAATCAGAGCCACTTCTTGCCATGAAGCAATAGAGGAAACCCTTCTGGAAGGTAGCTCTGGCGGTCATGTGCTTATGTCAATTTCATGATTGAGAGGTAGGGGTGGAGTCGAGCCTGTTAATCTGGAGATAGCCATTGATTAGCCAACGAGGCCTCCGTGTGGGCATGGCTTTCTCCTGAGATGTCTGGGAAATCTCACGATATTTCCCTTATGGAGATGAGATGTTATCTCCCCAGTTGTTGGGAGTTATTCTCAGCGACGATGAACTAAGGACAAGACAAGATGGCAGCGTCCCAGGAGCTGAAGGAGCTGAGGAGAAGCCGCACAACTTTATCCTGATGGAACCAGGCCTCTGAAGCTGGAGAAACCACGTGGAGACTCCTGCCAGCGCTGAGCTGCTTCTACCACCACTGGATGCTGTTGATGGACCCTAAGCCCTGGAAGCGAGGAGCCCTGAGGGGACCCCTGCTAGCACTGGGATTCTGCACCCACTGGCCTGTGACTTCGTGAGTTGGAAGGAGACTTTATAGACTGGTATCTGGCATATGGGCTAATATCAGACTTATGACTTTGAACTGGACTGGGTTGGGATGCTTTCTCAATGTCCTATGCCTCTTGTATATAAACCGTACCCTTATAACCATATGCGTGTCTATGAATTGTTTCTTTAGTCTACCCAGACTCACGCAGTAGCACTTCCTCCATCTGCACACTCATGTCAATGATGTGATGAAGGGGATAGTGACAAGATAGAGGTTTTTTTCTTCTTCAATCGAGGTAGACTAGAGCACCACCAGCCCCAAGTTAAAAAAGTAAATCCCAAGCAGAGTAAATCTCAAGTAAGACTAAAGCTACTTGACAGAGAAGAAAGCTAATGGCCAAGGATCATTTCTCTCTCAAGACCACATGCTAGACATCGAGCTATCTTTAACAGAAACCCAAGTCCAGGAGTGGTTTTATATTAGAAGAAGGAGTTGGAAAACAACAGAACCATGACTTGGAGGCTGAGCAAAATGCTAAGCCAGAAGGCAGAAGGGAAAGTGCTGTTCTGAAGAGCTTGTGGGGTTCTTTGTGGCTCGGAGGGAAGAGGGACGGAACGAAAGCAAACTAGAATGCAAGCTTCCACGAAGCCCAGGAGGCTGACAGTGAGCGGTGACTGTGCACCTCGGGGACTTTCTTGTGTTCTCCGTGTCATGGGGCAGAAGTGCACTCCTCGCCTGGTTGGGATGAATTCAGGAAGCCAATCATCTTACAGGATGGTCTCTTATTTCACAATCATTGCATAATGATGAGGTGGCCACCATAAGGAATCTGATTCGTGCACTCTGTAGAGTTGGGAACCATCTGAAGCAAGCCCACAGTTTGTGCTCAATTACATTTGGCATGAAGAAGAGAGAAAGGGACTCTTGTTGAAGAGGGAGGTGGTACTCTGGAGGAAAGCCAGATCCCGTTGGAAGAAGGGCATTCAAAGAATGAACCAAAAAGGCCCATATGCTTGCTTTTGACTCAGTCTTTTAATAAAAGAGTTACTATTTTTAAATGAGAAAATCTACATAAATGTCATCTTTTCTATGAAGTTTTCTTTAAAAGCTCTCTACCTTAAGATAAAATTACTGCTCCTTACCACCAATGGCTGCACTTAAAAATTCTTAATAAGTTACACAATCTGATTCTCCTTTAGTTTTTTGCTTGTCTCTGTATGGAATGACTTATATTCCACGCCATGTATATGTTGGGATCTTTATTTTCTTTTTTCTTTCTCTCCACTCTCTCCGCCCCCGCATCCCTGCCCTGGTGGGAGAAAAGGAAAGTGCTATTCTGAAGGGCTCCTGGAGAGTTGCTGCTGGATTTGAACCATCAACCCTGTGGGCTACAGTCCTGCACACAACCACTATGCCACCAGGGCTCAGTTATATGTTGGGATCTTAATCACTGTATTCATAGGGGAACTTAGGGGAGTTTCTTTGTCTGGTGAATGTGCCAAATAACAATGTAAGACAAGTCCTAAACCTAATCAAATTCTGAGTTATAAAAAAGAGTAGCATGGACACAAATATGGCACAAACTGGGGGAGACAGATACACTCTGAGAATCACCCCTAATAAACTCACTGTCCTTGACTGAGTCCATGTCAGCCGACAGTGAGCCTATCAGACAGGGTAGAATTGTCCTGGCGAGTTCCCAAGACTGACACTGTTGGCAGGAACAGAAAGCCCCATCTCTTTGCCATGGAGTGACTGGTGGTTTTGAACTGCTGACCTTCTGGAAAGCAGTCCAAGGTGTAAGCACCACCCCATTAGGGCTCCTGGAGAAGCAGTCAAGAAGCAATAAATGGCTGGGGCTACAGACAGGAACAGAATCAATAAGATTGAGACTCTGATTTGGATGTTTAGCCTCCAGAACTTTGAGAAAATAAATTTCTGTGATAGCAGCCCTAAATAATGAGGGGCATAGCTATCTCCCCTGATGTATTGTAAGTGTTTTAAGGACAAGACCCTATTTACCATTTTTTCTCTTTGTGTCCTCTCAGACTCAACCCCACCACTTCCTGATGAGCTAATTACACTAGTCTGAGCTAACAGAGGAATCTCCCAGAGAATGTTATTGGCGCAGAAAGTCTGCAAGTTTAAAGAACATGCATGTAGTTTATTGGCTAGAAGTCTGATCGCTAAGTCGAAGCAATGTCTGAGCCAACGCCAAGTTCTCTGACAGGAACTTACATCCAGGGCTCTCTAACTTCAGGAGATGCTGTCTCCATTTCTTACTGCCTTTATGAAAAGCCTTGGTGATTGTTTAATGCTCCCCCGGCTGCTTTCATGAATCAACACCAACTGGCAGCCAAAAGGCGAGTTTGAGCAGGACGATACTTACCTTCCCATTTTGCTTCCGCAGCTTCCACCACCTTCTCCTCACCATGCTGACCCTCTCACACACTGCCCATCTGTTAGCTGTCGTGATGGCCACTCCTTTGGATTCCAGTGGCACACATGGGTCCTCTCCTGTGCACTGGCTCAACATACCCATCCATGCCAAGGCTGTGGACCTCCTGTGTAGTTCCGGGCTCTCTGCCATGTACCTTTAATGGGGTAAACCATTGGAAAATCTAGAAACATGTTTTGTTTTTGTTTTAAATCGACATACTACTCCTTAACATCAATCCTTAAAGGGAAACGGCAGCAACGGACTTGACCTAACGTGACACTAGTCACCTCCCAATGTCCTGCCAGAGTGCATTCCTTTCCCATGACAGAATGTCCAACTCTCGAGGCATAGGATTTGCCTCGGATGTTCGGCCAAGTGTCAAGGCCCGGATAAAAGGACAGAGGGCCAGACAGGAGGCAGGACTTCAGGATTCTAGTCACCCACTCCTTTCGTTGTCATTGTTCATTGACCTAGTCAAACAAGTTTGGGGACTAAGTTTGGAGACTGAGTGAACCTATGGAGCTGTTATATAGTATCAATAACTTTGAAGGTTTGAAAGTGGACTCTACACTAAAGTAGCCATATTTTAACATTGGTAAAGTGGGACACCGTTGGGGGGGGGGTAGAGGAGGCATATTCCTTTCCCATTCTCCCGCTGTTCCCTAGCTTTTTGTGTATTCTTTCCAGAAATCTGGACTTTTTAAAAACACCACGGGATGCAGGAAAAAATTGTTTAAAATCGGGACCATCCTGCCCAAAGTGGGATGTCTGGTCACTTTACTCTATATGGAATCTAAGTTAACCTGCCACAGTTTCATGGATGCTGACAACTGACATGAAATTCCTGGTTGAGTGAGTGAGGACTTTAATCCCCCATGACACTGCAGCCGCATGTGCACCCATGTGTGCCCACCAGTTCCCCCGCTCCCAAATCCCACAGGTGTGGCATACCTGAGCCCAGGAGGTTGTCACCACACAGTTGGCTGCATTTCTGGAAAGGACACCTGAGTTTAGGAAGCACAAACCTTTTTATAATGAGGAGTAAGTATGCCTATCCTTTGCACTAAAGGGACAGAGTATTTATACCTTCCAAGACGGTAAGAAAATCACTTTGGGGACTAAGGTGAACCTGACCCAAGCCATGGGATTTTCAACCACCTCATCTGCATGTGCAAGTTGGACATTGAATAAGGTGGATGGAAGGGTTGGTGTATTTGAATGAGGGTGGCCGGTGAAGCATACTGAAGGAAACATGGACTTTGTCCGGAAAGAAATGCTCTCAGCATGTTTCTTAGAAGGACATGTCATGTGCTTTGGACATGTTATCAGGAGAGACTATTTTTAGAATCATCTTATTAGGGGTTCATACAACTCTTATTACAATCCAATCATACATCCATTGTATGCAAAGCACATTTGTACACTCGTAGTCATCATCATTCTCGAAACCTTTGCTTTCTACTTAAGCTCTTGGTATCAGCTTCTCACTTTTCCCCTCCCTTCCCCTCCGCCTCCTTCATCAACTCTTGATAATTTATTAATTATTATTATTTTGTCATATCTTACACTGTCCAATATCTCCCTTTACTGTTGTCCATATCCCAGGGAGGAGGTCATATGTGACCCTTGTAATTGGTTCCCCCTTTCTACTACTTCACTTTCCATCCACCCTCCCGCCCCCCTTACCCCTCAGTATCGTTGCTTCAGCACTGGTCCTGATGGGGTCAGCTGTCCTGGATTCCCCATGTTTCTGGTTCCTCTCTGTACCAGTGTACATCATCTGGTCTAAGCAAGTTTATAAGGTAAACTTGGGATCAAAATAGAGGGAGGGACGAAGTTGTTAAGAACTAGAGGAAAGTTGGATATTTCATTGTTGCTGCACTGCACCCTGACTGGCTTGTCTCCTCCCTGTGACCCTTCAGTAAGGGGATGTTGCTTCACCTACAGATGGGCTTTGGGCCCCCAATCTGTACTCTCCCTCATTTATAATGATATAATTTTTAGTTCTTTGATGTCTGATCCCTGATTCCTTCGACTCCTCTTGGTCACACAGGCTTGTGTGCCTCTTCCATGTGGACTTTACTGCTTCTGAACTAGGTGGCCACTTGTTTACCTTTAAGCGTTTAAGACCTCAAATGTTATATCTTTTTATAGCCGGGCACCATGAGTTTTCTTCACCACATTTGCTGATGTACACGTTTATCTTCAGTGATCATATCAGGAAGGTGGGCATGCAATGATATGATTTTTGTTATTTGATGCTTGATAACTGATTCCATTGACACCTCCTGGTCACACAGGCTGGTGTGCTGCTTCCATGTTTCTGAGCTAGATGGCCACTTGTTTACTTTTAAGCCTTTAAGACCCCAGATGCTACATCTTTTGATAGCCAGGCACCATCAGCTTTCTTCACCACGTTTGCTTATGCACACATTTGAGAGACTAGTTTTTGAACCACCAACCTAGTCATTAGCAGCCCAGTGGCCAACCACTGTGTCACCAGGCAAAAAAGAAAAAATGCAAAACTTCCAACCTCCCTGAGTCTTGGCAAAATGGGAAGAATACAATATGACCCATCGTCGTATTATAAAGATTAATATGTTAATCCAGCATCCAGTCTAGAGTCTAGTACATTATCCCAAAGGAAACACTAAATCAGTTGCCATCAAGTCATTTCTGACTCACACCAACTCCTCTGTGTGTGGTAGAGTAGACTTGTGCCCCAAAAATGTTTTCCATGGCTATGACCTTGTGGAGACGCTAACCCCCAGGCCAATGGTGTAAAACAACAGTCTCTGTGAGAGAAAGAGAAGCCTTCCTTCTCCCCTAAAATTACAGTCTCAGAATCCCCTTGGAACAGTTCCACCCTGCCCTATAGGCCCACTAAGAGGTGGAATGGCCTCAATGACGGTGAGTTTGGTCTTGGTGATGGCTTTTTGTAAGCGCTTTCCAGGTCTGTCTTCCCAAGGCGCCTCTAGGTGGGCTTGAATCACCAAGTTTTTAGTGACTGACTGCACCACCCAGGGACTCCTGATACATTCAGGATGAGCTTTTCTTGTATTTCCTAGCAGCAGCGGAGAGCAGTTAAGAAGCAGTTACTTTCGCTAGCTCCAGGCTCCATCAGGTGTGGCACCAAAGGCTCATGGGAGCTTCCCACCCTGCTTGTGGCCACTGATTTGATGTCTGACTAGGTTGTGATGAGGGGGATTCTACAGGAGATGCGTTTCCACCAGAAGGTGGTGCCTTGCTCTTTTGGAAATCCTGCAACCATTGAGTAGTGTTTGCTCTGTTCTCCAGGCTTGCCTAGGAAAACTCAAAATACGAGTACAAAGCAGTAAGATTTTATTTAACTTTTTAATATGTATTTTGTAACTACCATTGGATCTGAGCGATTAGTCATCAAAGGTAGAAATATAGATGGTTTATGTGAAGGAGATAGTTGGGAAAATGAGGGGCAAAGTCAACACTGGAGCTTATGTACAACATCAGTAGCTATGTTGTTAGCGGTATCCCTGTCCAACGCGCTGGTGTTTATCTATTTTCTGCTTCATTTTCAAGGATCCAATCCTTTCTTCAGTAGAGTGAGTCAGTCAAAACCAATTCCTTTCATGCCCTCTGCTGGATATGTGAAGTGAAACATTCTTAACTACAAAGTAACTGAGTAGTAAAACACACGCTTTCCAAATCCTTCTTTCATCTTTGCCTCGAAATCAAAATTCAGCTTGGTTGGTCTGCTGGTTTCAGATTTCCTTTCTCTGCTCTTAAAATGTAGCCTCTAAAAAAAAAATGTAGCCTCTGGGCCCCCTTTTCCCAGTGCATGGAGACTCCTGGTTGACAGGAGAGAAGTGTGGAGATGTAGGCTCCCACCTCCCTATCCCCTGAGAGATCTCAAAGAACTGGCTGTGCTGTGCGTCTCTGTGGGGTGTTTGTTTGTTTGGCTTCTTTTTTGCCTCTGTGGTTTTAAGAAGCCTGTATTTTATTGCGGCCTATGAATGTAGAAAATTCTAGAAGAAAGATAATATTCAAATCTGCAGCGCTTGAAGTGGCCAGATTAGTTGTTGCTTGAATCAAATGAAGGCATCTCTATCTTTGGCTTAATGACAATTTATACAGTCAGTTAAAGGCTGTATTCAAAGGATGGGGCATGGAGCCCATTACTGAAAGAATTCTCTGCCCTCCTCCACCATATACATGGAATCTGCCAGGAGAGGGGTGGAGTGCTTCACTTGATTGCCCGGCCTCCCTTCACTCTGCCTACAGAGTACCCCTGGAGGGCATCGGCAAAGATAACCTCTTACAGACACACACCCCAGTTCCGCATCCCCCCATCCTCTCCCATGGTTCATTTATCACTCGACATCACCATTCAAAAGAAAGGGAACACCTAGGAGATGTCCTAGTGATCCCAAATCGTAGCAATCTCTGATGTGTCAGCCTAAAAAGTGTAGGGTCGCCCATGGCTGATTGGTCAGAAATCAACCACCATGCCTTTCTGCCGAGATGCTTCTAAGTGGACGCCAACCACCAGGCTTCCAAGAAGCAGTCAAGCGCTTAAACATTTTCTCAACCCTGGCACTGGCAGTGGTACGACCAGCTACTAGATACTGCAATATTGCCCCTGCCCTTGGCAGTATGTGGCTCCTGGACTCTCATCCCACTCCCCAACCGGACGCCTCGAACTTTGTCACAATCAAATAATGGAAAGGATAAGACCTAGACTATTTGGTCCAGGAATGTGCCCAATCCAGTCCACCCAGACTCCCAGATCCAGATGAGGACAGTCCTGTCTGAGTTAACCATGACCTTCAAGAGCAGCACTGTGCACAACAATGTGAAGTAAGACATGGGGAGCGCTTCTTCTGTGCCAGGCATCATAGACATTGCTCCTTGATTCTTTGCACCCATCTTGTTTTCCAGGCGAGTACATCAGAAACTAGTCACTCCTCCAGGATCCCATCGCTAGTGCAGGAGAAGCTAGACTTCGAAGCTAGTCTGGCCAATAACAAAGCCAAATCTCTCACACCTCTCACACAGCACCACGGACCCAAGGGCCATCCCAAAAGATGATGTGCAGCAGGGCTTGGAAGGCCTGTCCAGCAGAAGCACTCCACAAATGGTTTGAGCAGTCAGCATCACCAGCATGAGTACAGAGTCGCCAGTGGAAAGAGGCTCATGGTCAGTGGACAGCCTCTGACATGGCCCCATCCTGGTCAGTCACAGTTTTCACTTCCAAGTGGATGTGGAGGTTAAACTCTGATATGATATGGTGCACCTTCCATAGACACTATATCCAGACCCCACCTCTTAGTGAAGCTTATTTTTTATTTATGATCTTGTGTTTTTAGAATATTGAATGTTTGGGGAGGGTGGTTAAAGAAAGTAAAACCAAGATGTGTATGACTAGAGAATGAACATCTGTGTGTCATCAAGCTCGTTAATTAAATGAAGGAACCAGGAAGATGATGGCCTCTGATCACGGGGCTGTGGTGGTCGATCACCACAGAATCCCATTTAATAGATGTACGTGGATTGTGTGGTGTCTGAGAGGATAAGGTTCATTAACACCTGGTTCCAGGAGATGCAGACAGATAGGGACTACTGAGATACCTTTGCCAACGGATGCAAAAGCTGGCATTTGTGGAAGAGGATGTCAACACAGACTCTGCCAGGCAGAATTTACGTTTGTTTCCATAGACGGGTCCTTCGTGAGTCAAAATCAATGCAGTGTCAACTAACAACTGCCAAAAGGGCATCCCGCTGCCATGGCATCCACAGCAAGCTTCAAGGACTGAGTAGATTGCCCCGCTGCGCTCCACGGCTGTGGGAGCAGAAAGTATGCTCCTCTCTCCCCCGTGAAGAAGCTGGTGTGTTTGAACCACAGACTTTGCCGTTAGCAGCCCCACCCAGATGTAACCCGTTATGCCACCAGGGCTCCATCACGGCAGAAGAGACAAACATTGCTTACATCGGTATCAGTTTTCCAAATGTCACCTCTGCTGTTCATGGAACTGTCAAACGACCAAGACAAAGACACAAGTGCGCATCCCCAAGTAGATAATTCTCCGAGGTCCCAGAATCCTCTTCCAAGGCTACAATCTGATCTGCTCACTGCCAAGCCTTACAGGTCCCATCATATCATCAGATGGAAGGAAAAGGAATAATATTGATCCGTGATCATTTTCCTTCCCTGTGAACTATCGCCAGGTTGGGATTAAGGAGCAAGTAAGGAACCTTAGAAAGATTAGCTACTTGTTCTTCCTTCAACACCACTGCCCGACAGACTGTTTCTGAGGTGGACTACAAAAACAAAGATATGTTCTCCTTCTTTCAGTCATCCCACTAGTTTTGCCTGGCACTTCCTCTTGCTCCTCGGGAGAAAGGGGGAGGCTCTCTATTCCCGCCCAGAGGGACAGTCTCAGAAACCCACTGGGGCAGTGCTGCTTGGTTCCGTAATGTTGCTGGGAAGTGGCATCAAAGCTTTAGGAAAGCCGTCAGCCCCATTGGTTTCCAGCAAACTCTTCAAGTGACCATAAGGGTGAACACTGAACCCTAAACTTCACTCGCTCGTCACTAGGCAGCCTGTCTGGCCAATTTGTTCAGCTTAGCCTTTTCTCCCAAAGAAGGAGAGCAACTCAAACTGAACTCCTTCCGACGCACAGAAACCCTGGACCCATTGTCTGTCAGTTCTTTACCACACACCCCCTGCACCCACTCCCATGATCCCCACCCCTACTGCCAGAACATGCTGGGTCATGTTAAGGGTCAATCAGAACCATCCAGTACTAGCCAAGTCAATGTAAGTGACTCTTAAAACCCACATGCTAGTGTTCTTGGGGCAAGAGCTTCTTATACTATCAGAATTACTTACATCTCTCTGCTACAAAAATACAGTCAATGGTTTATTTCCAGGATCTTGACCTTCAGCAATACTATCTAAAATATTGTTCAGATTTCATTTAACCTTTTTTTTTTGCAAACCTCCAAGCCAAGTTAGATTTGTATTGGTGGGATATACAAGCTGTGAATGGGCAGGAGCGTCCTTGAAGGTTAACAGAGCATATATATATATATATATATATATATATAGAGAGAGAGAGAGAGAGAGAGAGAGAGAGAGAGAGAGAGAGAGAGATATCCAGCAGGTGGCAGTGCTGCTTTTCCAAACATTCTAGCCATCAGAAAGGGCCTGCATCTGAGGCGGAAAAGAATCCTTTGAGAGCTCTAAAACTTTGACGGTGTGATGGGCTATGCTTCAAGTTGTTAATCACAAGGTCAGTGGTTCAAACCCAACTGCCTCTCTGTAGAAAGAAATGATACTTTCTTTTCCCATGGATTTATCATCTCAGGAACCCAAAAGCACTATGTCAGGGGTTTGTGCTTTGGTTGGAGCCCTGGTGTGGACCTGGTGACACTGGATCACAGTTCGACTCCACTGGCCACGCTGGGGGAGTGCGATGAGGCGGTCTGCTCTACAAACATTTGCAGCCGGGGACGAACCACAGGGAAGTAAGTGAAGGGACACATTGGACAGTGTACAATATGAAAAAGTAATAACAACTTGTAAATTATGAAGCGTTCATGGGGGAGGGGGACTGGGGAAGAAGGGGAAATATGGAGAGCTGGTCCTGGGGGCCTAAGTGGAGGGAGGATGTTTTGAGGGTGATGATGGCAACAAGTGTGCAAATGTGGTTTGCACACAGTTGATGTATGTATGGGTCGTGAGAGGATTTGTATGATTCCCCCAATAAAATGATTTATCTTTTAAAAAGGAAAGGGAAGGAGGAGCTTATACCAAGAGTTCGAGTAGAAAGTACTTGCAAATGAAGATGGCAACATGCGTACAAATATGCTTGATACAAATGATGTATTGAATGTTATAGGAACTGTAAGAGCCCCCAATAAAATCACTGGGGGAAAAAATTGCAGCGTAAGAAACCCAAAGGGGCAATTCTATTCTACAGGGTCACTAATAAGTCAGAAGGAACAGACTTGGTAGCTATAGGTGCTGGTTTGGGGGTTCTTTATAGCAAAGAATGTAGTCCAGCTCCACTTTGAAATTCATTCACCAGAATAATGATTCTTCAAATATAAACCCAGGTAAAATATAAGGAGAAATACATTCTCAGTCCACAAGGCCCCTGTTGGCCCAGTGGGAACGTGCTGGGTCAAAAGATGGAGAGTTCAAACCTATCAGCCCTCCCACAAAAGAGCGATGAGGCCATCTGCCTCTGTAAAAATTCACAGCCTGGGGGGGGGGAAACCCCATGAGGCAGCTCTCCTCTGTCCTATGAAATCACTAGCCGTCAGATCGTGTCTGTCAGCTGCACGTACTCTGGCAGCTTGCACATTGTCAGGATGCTGGCACTGGCATCTCCTTGGGGTCGCCATGGTGGACAAGTCTGAGAGGTGTTTCTAGACTAGCGCAAGCTAGGGAGGGTCGTGGTGTGCTTCTGAAGATCAGCCAGTAGAAACCTGAAGGCGCAGAACAGACTGACGCCTGATGTCGTGGCACTGAGGACATGCAGCCTTAAGCATCCTGAGGAGAAGCGTGAAGAGGATGCGGGACCACACACTGTCTCATTCTATTGTACATGCGGTTGCTATGGGTTAGCACCACCCCGGGCAACTGACAGCCAAAGTCAGCAGATGTGTTTTGAGCCAGTGTGGTGTCCAAGGTTCCCTGCTGGGACGTCCCTTTAGTGGAAAGACAAAGAGATGTCACGGACCAGACCTTTAAGAGATATAATCTACTTTGGAAGAAGAATTATAATCATCAAATTGTCAGAATTTACCTAGTCTAAAATTCTTGCCATTCACCAAATGCCCTCAGTCTTTTCCTCCTCTGACTCACAAATCCCTTCCAATCTCATCCAGAAGTTTCTTGGGGTTCTATCCCTTTCAAGACCATATTCCCTTTCCCTCTTCCCGGTTGCCTTGACTAGCCCAGCACAACACACTGTGGTTCTGGAAGACAAAGACGTTAGAAAAAAGAAACTAACGATTGGGGCAATTCTTTCCCAGGGGCCATTAAGTGAGCATGGTTAAACCTTTTGTTCAGATAGCCAAAAGAGATCTGAACCACGAGATGCTGGGAAGACACCCAAACTGAGCCCTGAGATAGTTAGTTTTATTGTGCCAATGTGGCCAATGAACATGTGGCATTAATTGAAGGGCAGAGAGGTAAATGGCTCGACAAGCCTCGTCCTTCTTGTCTCTTGCTCTTTGATCATCAGTGGCCGCCTTGCTTCTTCTGTGCCTCCATTTGCAAGCTACACTACCTGTGGGACACCTAACCCAGGGACTGTGTCGCTGTAATTTGAGGTTCTTTCGAGACCTGCTTTGCCGCCCTAATGGAATATACATCTCTTGAGCTGGGGATTATCAGACCCTGTCAGCTGGCTGACTGTTAGTGACCTGCCTAGCTGTTTGCTGCCTGTGGCCAGATCGCCTGAATTGCTCTACAAAGGACTACCTGGCAGCCCTCAAGACTTAAAGGACTGCCAGTGTCTCACAGCTGTCTCATAGGAATGAGTTACACTGAGTCATTTGTACTGCTTTGTAGGTTAATTGTTTATTTATTATGTCATAAATCTATCTATATAAATATAGATATAATTATTAGTGCTCTAGTTTTGTTTCTCTAGAGAACGCCGTGTAACATAGATCCTAGAATTTTCCCATGGCTCACTGGCCGACAAATATCCCACGGGGCCAACCCACACTCCACAAATGCATTCTCCACAGCCAAGGCTTCGAAACAAGCCACCAAATGGAGGGCTGAGAATACCCCACAGTTTCAACCAGTTGATGATCTACATTTTGGAACACCTATTCATGTGCCACAAAAAGAATAGGCATTCACCAGAAACGCCCTCCGGTGGCCTAAGCCTGTCCTCTGTCATCTAAGGATCTTGCCAGGCTGTGATATTAATGCAGCTCCTGCAAACACCAGGGGCACCTGGGTTATTGCGCTCGGGCCCCCAGAAGCGAATCCTTCCCCAGGGAATTTCTCTGGACGACTTTGCGCCCCTTCCCAAGTCCGAAATCACAGCAACCTGTATTCCACGCACATCCCAGACAATGCAGCTCTTGTATCTCGGCCTATCTTCCTTCTAGGCCCACGACCTGCGCAGGATGCGCTCCCATCTCTCCCTGGCCCTTCCCCAACGAGCTCGCTGTTCTTCGATTGATAACATGTAACAACCGCAGTTTGGGCATCTTTGTTCTTTTTCATCTTCTTTTGAGCTTGGCAACAAAAAGAGGGAGGTGTGTGGAGCAAGATCCGGGGTGTTGGGTGGAAAAAGCAACTTTTGGTAACGCAAAGAGCAAGCTTGTGCGTGGACCTGATACGGAAGACAAAGGCCTCTCCTGCCCCGTCCCTCGCCCACGCCGTCCTCGGTTTGCCTACAATGTCTTCACGAGCCCGCTGGTGCCGCATGTCGTCCTCTGAGACAATCTATCCAGATTAGCCCTTGGGAATGACATCATTGTCACCACTGCCTCTGCACTCCCTTCTGCTTTGTCGATAATTGACCCACCAGAGACGCTGGGAAACAGCCGCTTTGACGGGACCCACGCACCCACACACCCCAAGTTTTCTGAAGGGTGGGTGTGTGGACATCCGAAGGGGACGATTACTGAGGGAAACTGTCTGTAGCCACCACTGATCACTGTGGCCCCAGTCAATATGGCTTGTTTAGAATACGCCCATGCATATATGAACCAGAGCCCTAGTGGTAATACTTTTGTTTTGTTTTGACTTCCCTCTTGGATGTGGGGGGGAGGGGGGAGAGAGGGCGGGGATCATTACCTTCAAGTCAATGCCAGTTCAGAGTAAGCCTCTAGGACAGGGTAGAACTGTTCCTGTGGGCTTGTTCCAAGACTATAAGTCCTCACAGGTGTAGAGAGCTTCACCTTTCTCCTGCAGAGCTGCTGGCACTTCCAACAAGCAACCAGGGCCCAAAGGAGGGCTTAGCTGTGAGTTCCTTAATGCTCTCATTTACAGAAAAGAAAAACCAACACTGAACCTCCAGGCGCTCTCACCCCGCGGTTTCAACTCTCAGGCTCCAGGTGCTCACCAGTTAAGACTGGTCCCTGCAAATGCCCCGCCTGGAGGCAGATGCAGGCAGAGGGACCAGCCACAGACCAATGAGCCTGCTCCCAAAGTCCCCATCCTGCACGGGCTTCAAAAGAAACGGTCGAAACAGACAAAGCCAAGAAAACCACGGAGACAGCAACGACTCGGTGGCTAACATGAAGCCTTCATCCTTCACGTGCATCTTTAATGTGAACATTCGGGGGAACCACCTCTTAGGTTTTCTCCAGCGTTTACTCTTCATGGGCTGTTGATGGTACTGGAAAATGAGTTCAGTGGGAAAGCCAGAGAATGAGATTGACTGAACCACCACCAACTTTTATCCTGTCCTAAATCAAACAAGGGAAGCCACTCTTCTTTTGAACTGGGCCATGATGCATATATACCGATTAAAGAGAGCGAGGAATACTTCCAGGATTCTTGGCACCTTTTGACCTTTGTAACTTGTCATTTCCTATACTTACTAGGGAAAGCCCTGGGGGCAGAGGGGTGATGTGTTGGGCTACAATCTGCAAGGTCAGGTGTTCAAAGCTGCCAGCCTGCTCTGAACGGCAGGGCCATCTAGGCCCACATGCAGTGACAGTCTCAGAAGCCCCCAGGGCAGTTCCACCCAAGCCAGTGGGGTTACTCAGAATCAATATCAATTCAGTGGCAGTGAGTGGAGTTGGAGTGGGACTCCTTGGCTGTGCTCGGTTATAAATCAAAAAGCTGGAAGTTCAAATCCACCCAGAGGCTTCTTGAACATGGAATAACCATTTCAAATAAAACCCAAGAACTAATAGTTCACCCCCTGCTCAGCCCAGTTACAAGGGCTATAAGAGGTGGGGAGGGAGGGTGTGTGTGTGTGTGTGTGTGTGTGTGTGCGTGTGTGTGTGTGTAGACATGCGGAGCAATAAAGGAGAGTACCCAGCTCTAAGGCTGCCTGTTGAGTTTGTTCAGTCCTCTGCGTGACTTTCCGTGCAGTTCACGAGTGGGTCTTTATTGTGTAATGTGAGTGTCAGGTTCCCTAGAGAACATGAAAAAGCAAAAAGAGGAAAAGAAGTAAACACATTTCCATGAAGTGGATTCAAACTCCAAGCCCCCCTGTGAGAAAGAGAATTGTCCCCTGGATTTCCTCCAGTGCCATCTTACTCTGGTGGAGGAGCTGGTGGCTTTGAGCCACTTACCAGCTAGGCACTTTACCACAGGGAGCTGGCGAGAACAAACGTCAGAGGTGACTCGAATCTACTCTGCAGCAGCCACTGTCCGGGTATGAAGTTTGTACAAGCAAATTCTCTGCAGGGTACAGGTGGATCACCCCACATGCTGAACCTCGAGACGGCACGATCATTTCCTTCACGCTACATCGTTGCAAGTAAGCGCTGTGTCTCAATCATGGCACGCTAGTAGCACAGTGGATGGAACCTGGGGCTTTCGTGCACCAAGGAGCCTTGTGTGACATGAGCTCTGTGTTGGACTGCTCTCTGTCTTATCGGTGGAGTACCCCCCTCCCCCCCACACACACACCAGTGTCACTGCAGGAGAAAGAAGAGGCTCTGTCTCTTTAACGATGGTCAATCTCGAACGATCTGAGAACAGTTCTGCCCTGTCCTGGTGGATGCCTGTGCGGTGGAGTGGGCTCTGGGAGTGGGTTTGGGTTGGGTGAAAGAGAGTTACTAGGAAGGCAGTGGGTTGGCTTTGGGTCCTCAGCAGTCACTTGAGCAGTTCTGTCATTCTGAGAAGCTGAGACCTGTTCTGGACTATGACCTCAAAGAACTGGCTTGTCACCACATGGCCGAAGGACAATCTCTGGGAATTTGTAAGCATAGTTGAGATGACTAGGGGAGAGAGGAGTGCTAGGACACACCAGAGGGAACTTGGGAGGTGGCTTTTTCTGTGTCAGGAGATGCCATGAGTCACTCATTCCTGCTCCTGTGCTTACAAAAGTATTTCCAAATTCTTTTCTCCTTCTTGTTCTTCTTCTTCTTGTTCTTCTCCTTCTTGTTCTTGTTCTTCTTGTTCTTCTTCTTCTTCTTTACAAGGCAAGAGATTTCACACTTTACGGTGGTGCTGGCTTCTATCCTCCAAGCAAACATGCTCAAATCCGAACTCTCCATACTTGTGTGTGAGCTCTCCGGTGGACGCAGGGTCTTTGTAAGGTAACAAGAGATCGCACTGGAGAGGGGTTACCCTGTTGCTGCTGTCATGGTGGACCAAACCATTCCCTGAGCTGTGGTCAGTGCTTCAAATCCACCAGTTTCTCCATGGGTTGCAAGAGGAGGCTGGCTGCTCCCATAAAGTTTTAAAGTCCCAGAAACCCTAAGGGGACCATTTTCATCTGCCCTCTAGGCTGGCTGTGAGTCAGAAATGACTCCATGCGAGTGTCCAGCCCGACAGGCATGTCATCAAAAGAGCCAAGGCGCAGACGTCAGACGTGCCGCTCTGCACAAGGACAACAGCCACAGGAGAGCTCAGATAAGATCAGAGATGGGCTGCCTCCCGCCCAGGAGCAGGGAGTGCCTGGGGTGGTCGCTGTGTGAGGAAACAAGGCGAGATCTCTTCTGAGAAGCGTCGCCCAGGCCCAGCCCACACCCTGAGCTCTTCCTTCTTCTCGCCTCCGAAAATAAGGAGCCGTCCATCCCTGTGCTTGTGGTCATGTTCTCAGGCAGCCCTGGGAAATGAATACTCCTCCGACAGTTTGAAAGCAAACATGGCCTCACAGCCAGTCACCAGCCTGTGTCTAGGGTCTCCCGCCATCCCCTCCCCCACCCCACATAGCCAGACGATGGCATAATCCTGAATATTCACAGCATATTTTCTGATAAAGGAAAATTTATCCACTTAGCAGGGACAGCACAGCTTTTGAGCCTAGCCTCACTCCCTTGTGTCGCATCCATTCTTAAAATAGCACCTTCATGCCTGCCAGACCTGGGTGCCCGCTGAGGCGATGCTTGGAGCTGAAGGAGAGGGAGATAAGGGTGGGGGAGTAGGGGAGGGGGGTGAAGCAGTGGATGGAATCAGCAGGAGCCGTGCTGCCCTCTGAAACAGCTCTGCGTGTGACTTTGCGACACCGATTAGCTGGGCCAGTCTCACACCTAGGCCTCTTATCGAGACAGGCTGCTGGATCGCTCAGACCACCTTGCTGTGTAGACAGAGGCCAAGGACCCTCGGAATCCAACAGCCAAAGCCCTTTCTCCAAGCACGCGGTGGCTGCGTGTCCACAGACTCGGTGCTTAATCCCTGTGGAGCAGCAAGGGCAAACGCCAACAAGGGTTTTCAAAAATAGTCCCAATGTTTCTTATGTCGAGTTGTTTTCTGGGACTCACCTGGTGAAAAATCACCAAATGGTCCACTCGTGATTCTGTACAAAACCAGATACTTTGAGAAAGAGTTTGCCTTGAAAACAAGGGGGAGCAAGGGATTATTCTCAATCAGAGGTCACTAAGTCCTGGGCCCTTAAATCAAAGCTGTCCCCCCTGCCCTGTTTTTGTGCAATCCATGAAAAACAAATCATTGGTATATATTTTTAATGGTTGAGAAAAAAAATTTTTAAGCATTTGTGGCACCTGGGAATTCTCTGAAATGTATTCAGTATTCATAGATAAAGTTTGATTGGCAGACAACAGCTTTATCCCTGCGTGGATCGGACTCTCTGTAGATGTTTCTTACTTTGTTTTGTGTAGGTAGGGGCTGGAACCGAGATAGTCTGGCCCACAATGCCAGAAAGACCTATATTGTGGTCATAACACCTTGTTTATACTACATAAACTTTGTAAATATAAATGCTTATTTTCATACACAGTCCTTGACAGGCCCCATGCCCTAGATTCAAGGAGATGAAGGTCATTGGACAACAATGTGGGCTATATGATTCTTAATTGATCTTAGAGTCAGGGGCTGTGGAAATTGCTATCAAGACATTTTGTCAATGTGAATATGTGAATATGTTCAGTGTTACTAGCTAACAGTGGAAAAACAATGTTAACTTTCCTGGCCTGCTCAGGATAGTGTGATTCTTCAGGGAAGTCACTGT
>PVJH01020910.1:0-39765 GCA_004026705.1 Nesogale talazaci
GGTGGTGGGAGTAGGAGGCCCAGCCCCACTGCTGGAATTGAACCTCCGTCCCAATGGGCCGCAGTCCCGCGCACAACCACTCTACGCCACCGGGGCTCAGCCCCCAAAACATTTTCTTTCTACTTGAGCCCTACTCTCCCTCTCCCTCTCATGACTCCTTGATGAATGATTATTATTTTCATGCAGATCACTAGTTTTATGTTACAGTCCACACTCATTTTGCTTCCACTCCACCGTGGCAAGCCCCTCAGTGGACCATCATTTACTCCCTTCCTCTGAGTGTTCCCTGTTGCCACCCCCCTGTCCTAATCCTCGGTATCTTGTCCTTGGGCAAATGCTGTCCTTTTGATCTCAAATAGTTGGCTATGCTCACCCAAGGGATGGTGTGTGTGTGTGTGTGTGTGTGTGTGTGTGTGTGTGTGTGTATGAGAGAGAGAAAGAGAGAGAAAGAGAGAGAGAGAGAACCGGACCCAAGAGGTGACTAAGGGCCAAACTTTTACGGATTCCACCTATCTCTATTCTATAACCCAGCGTGGTCCCTTGTATGAGCTTGGATTTTGTTTGTATTCTTTTCCTACTTTTTGTAGGGCTTTCTCACGTGGGCCTTTGCCGAGCAATTGCTGACAGGAAGCCACGCACCGTCTCATTCTCTTGGTGCCAGGGTTGAGGAGATTAATGTACGTCTGCCTCACTGTCCACCAGGCTCAATGTTCCCGTGGGTCTTTCTACGTTCACCACTCTTCTTTCCTCGGGCCGGGGAGAGACCAAGAGTTCTTCCTTATCTAGCTGCTCAGGAGCTTTGACGGCCCCGGTTGCTATCCACCAAAGGGGGATGTAGACCCTTATCTTTCTGGATTATGGTATGCCCATGGGTGTCCCCTCAGACTGTGGTCCTGATTCCCGTGAAAGGTGTTTGGCTCTGTCTAAGAAGTTTTCAAAACTTTGCCCTCTGTGTGCCCCACCCCCCTCATGGATATGTAACTATTCAGGGACAAAGACCCTCTGTCGAATATCGGTGGATTTGTGGGCCTGCTCCCACCGTCCATCCCATACCTGTTTAGCCCACTAGTGCAGGACTGTGTTATATACCTTTCACTAATACTTGCCTCTCTGGCCTTTAACTCTTGCACACCTGCCATTGGCCTGCCCTGCTTCCATTGGATTTTATTGACCTCCTTCACCCCTTATTGTGTGTGGCCTTCCCCGTCACGGAAGCCAGCACAGATCTGCCGTCTAGCCAGCGACTTCCCTCCCTCCATTATTCTCCCAACCATGGTCATCGTCAAAGGATGCTTCTTAAGTGTGAAAACCTCTTCTTTCTCTTTGAAAACTTTTTCTTGCCCTTTAAAAATAGTGGTCTCATGAACCATTTGTCTTTTGTGAGGGACTCCTGTCACTTGGCACAGTGCCCTCTTCCTGCCACAGGTTCGCCATTGTTCGGTCACACTGGGTAGTGTTCTGTTGTATGATTGATGTGTTCCTCCACCCATGGGCGCTTGGGTTGTTTCCACCTTTGTGCAATTGTGAATTGTGCGGTGGAGGTGGACATAGGTGTGCGCCTATCTATTGTGTCACAGCTCCGATTTCTCTAGGATGCATACCAGCCTTGGGTAAACAAAACCGGCGGAAAGTCGTATTTCTGTGGAGCAAAGAGTAAGGAGAGTACCTGGTCTAATAAATGCTGTGGAGGAACGGGAGACCAGGATGAGGGAGGTTGGGGTTATAAATCTAAGTCAGGTGGCCAGGTGGGGCCTGGTGGAGCTGGCAACATTTAAGGAGAGATGAGAGAAAGGAGAGGAAAGGAGATACGTGAGGGATGAAGGTTGCGGACAGAGGGTCCTTGGTATTGGCACGCGTTTCAGGGAAGAGTGAGCTGGCCAGAGTGTCCAGTGGAGGTGAATGCGAGCAGTGAAGTAGTAAAGATTCCTCCTCCTTCCATGGCTGGGGATAGGCCCTGTGCTTCTGAATGAGTCTGGAAAAATCAGGAGCACCTTGAAGCAGAGGAGACAGAGATGACCACCTTGTCCAGGGTCTCTTGCACGTTGCTCCGGTGGACATGACCGAGGTGTGCTCCTGTTCAGATGTGATCGCTAGCTCAGTGGGAAACTTGGGGCTATTTTTGGGTTCTATAGTGGCGTCTGTAGACATCTGTGGCGGTTAGCATGTCAGGCCTTCTTGTTGTCAGCATCCTCTGCGGTGAGACACCATTCCAGGTGCTGGCATGGGGGAGTAGGACCTCTAAGGTCCCTGGGGCCTCCTGAGGTCTTGACGTACACCCATGGGAGCATGTCACAGTGGCAAGAGTGACACTTCTTACCAAGATGCTCAGGAGCCATCCAGGCCACCCTTCTGTGTAATTGTCTTCCCTTCCTCCTCCCCAGCCACGTGAAGGCAGGTACTTCCCTTCCTGCACCGTTCACTGTTACAGGGGGCACTTCAATGGTTTCTCACATTCCTGCGGGTTAGGTGTGGTACAGCTGTCACCCCATTTTCATCATCTCAAAAAGAAATGCCTGTCTTTAAGTTGTCACTTCTTTATTTCCTCCATGCCCATCAGTCCTGAGCCGCCTCTCACCTGGTTTTTGTTTCTGTAGATTTCCCTATTTCAAACTGTCTGATGGAGGGATTCATACAGCCTGTGACCTTTTGTGAGGGGCATCTGTCACAGAACGTGATGAGGTTAAGGTTCTTGCTTGGCTTCTTTCTCTTTTCTTTACCCACTCAGGTGGTAATGCCAAAATCCCTCCCACCGAAGGGTAAGCATCGGCCTTTTATTTTTCCGAAGTTCTGTTTGCTGGTTACACTCGCGGAGAATTTTGGTTTCTGGTTTTTGAGAGAGCCTTGAAGAGCAAGATAAAATGGCATCAGCCTCTTCTGACATCCTCTCTGTAACCCTGTTGGAGTCTTGTATACACATGAAAGAGAGACAGAGAGACCACCAAGTCTGTGTCTAGGCAAACACTAGAACCCAGTGCATCTATCATCCTCTAGGTATTGCTTAAGGAAAACTCCCAGCCTGGTCACAGCCAAACCCTCTTTCCATGGGTCCCTTGTCTTCAGCTCTTCTACCATTCCAGGACTTAGAGAGCAATAGTACTTGATTAACTTCTTTTCTGATATTAATTTCCATCAAATCCCTCAGGTCCCTCAGTTCTTGTACACCTGAACCCCATCAGGGATAGGTAGCTTCTCACATGAATCATGAACAGACCTCTTCTGTCTCGGCCGCATTCTCTCTCTCACCTCTCCTTCAAACCCTGGTGTGCCAACCCAGACATGTTTCTACAGATTAAAGGAGGACGTGGGTCAGGTGGGTGGACATGCTCCGTGAAACTTTTCCTCTGTTCTTTTATAGATGTCTTCTGGGTTTGGTTTTTTTCCCCTTAAGAATCTTTCTTTCAGTCATTGTTTCTTACCATCACTCTCTGATGCCATTCGCCAGTTGCTTTCTCTACTGGTACTCAACCCTTTGCCCTTCCTCCTAGGCCCTCAGTTCTTTCCAAACCATCGAGTTAGTGCTGACTTACAGCGACCGCCTGTGACTCTCACTGGCTGTGGGAATAGAAAGCTGCTGGTGATTGTGGATCGCCAAGCGGGTGGACCTCAGCCCAGTGGGCTGCCTCGACACCCCGGCTCTCCTCTTCCGTTTTTGAGGTCCTGCAAAGACAAAGACCCGCTTTCATTGGGTCTGTGTACTTCGTTTCTCTTAATAACCAGAACAAACATGAGAGAAGTGCTTTGGCTCCCATGGAGAGATGTCCCAGAGGAAGGGACTTATTTTTGAAGAAAGGGACATCCCCACCCTTGAGGATTTGCTGGCAAAGCATTTAGCTCTCTGCCGTTACCCGGCACTCCGTGGAGGGACTTTAACTTCCACTGTGGACTTTTTCTGTATCACTTCCTCCGCTTTCAGTTTCATCAAGACAGAAAAATTTGGGAAGAAGGCAGAGTTCACTGTGCACATTTACATCAAGGCCCAATTTGCATATGGTTCTGAAGTTACACCACAAGCTAGTGACCAATAGGCTGTGATAGGAACTACCCTGAGACAGTTACCACTTCCTTCTCAAGTGCCTTAGCTCAAGGTTGGTGATTCAGACTCGCTCAATCGCCCCGTTGAAGCAAGGCCTGAAGGTCTGCTTAGAATGGAGCAGGACCGGTCTCACATGGGGGCTTGCCCAGAGCTTGCCCTGGGCTGGGGCTGACTCAATGGCCAAGTCTTTGTTTTTTGTCCAAGAATCAGCCCTTTCTCCAGTGAGCCGTCGTGGTTCGTTTTGTAGGAGAATGGTGCCGGAAACCAAGGGTACCATATGGGTGTTTTGTTTGTTTTTCAGTCATCTTATTGGGAGCTCATACAACTCTTATCACAATCCAAACATCCATCCATTGTGTCCAGCACATTTGTACACCTGTTGCCATCATCGACCTCAAGACATTTTCTTTCTACTTGAGCCCTTGGTACCAGCTCCTCACTTTACCCCCGCCCTCCTGCACCCACTTTCCCTCATGAACCTTTGATAATGTATAAATGATTATTATTTTGGGGGCTGAGCCCTGGTGGTGTAGCGGTTGAGTGTGGGACTGCGGCCCATTGGCTTGGCGGTTCAAATCCAGCAGCAGCTCTCCGGGAGCAAGGCTGGGTAGCTCCCACGACCACCAAAAACAAAACAAAAAAATTATCATTATTTTTTCATGTTTTACACTGGCTGATGTCTCCCGTCAGTCACTTTGATGTTGTCCATCCCCTTGGGAGGGGTTGTATGTAGATCATTCTGATCTGTTCCCCTTTTCTCCCCTCACCTTATCCTGCCTCTCGTGGAATGGCTACTCTCAGTATTGGACCTGAGGGGTTTTTCTGTCCTGGATTCCCTGTTTCAACTCTTACCTGTCACGATAGTGGGTAGGGAGGAAGCATTAAAGAACCAGAGGAAAGTTATGTATTTCTTTGTTGCTACGTTGCACCTTGACTGGCTTTTCTCCTCCCTGCAACCCTTCTGTAAGGGGATGTCCAGTTTCCTACAGATGGACTTTGGATCTCTATTCCCCATACTCCCTCATTTACTATGATACGATTTTTTTGTTCAAGGTCTTTGATGTCGGATACCTGATCTTATTGATAACTCATGGTCACACAGGCTGGTGTGCTTCTTCCATATGGGCTTTGTTACTTCTCAACTAGATGGCCGCTTATTTACTTTCAAGCCTTTAAGATCCCAGATGCTATGTCTTTTGATAGGCAGGCACCATCAGTTTTCTTCACCACATTTGCTTATGCACCCACTTTGTCTTCAGTGATCATGTCAGGATGGTGAGCATCATGGAATACCAGTTTAATAGAATAAAGTATTCTTGCATTGAGAGAGTACTTGAGTGGAGACCCAATGCCCATCTGTTTCCTTAGTACTAAATCTATAAATATATGTACATAGATCTGCTTCTCCATCATCATGGACAAGTATTGTTCATATGTACATATCGATATTTAGACCTTTATAAATGGTCTTTGCCTCCTAGTTCTTTCCTCTATTTCCCTTTATTTTCCTTTTGCCCCACTTTCATGTTCAAGCTTCATTTGGGTTTCTGTAATTACTCTTGGTTACATTGCTCTTGATCAAGCCCTACCAGACCTCCTACATCCTTCTTGCCATTGATTTTGGATCACTTGTTGTTCCCTTGTCCCTTGTTTTGTTAACACCTACTTTCTTTCCCCCACCTCCCCATCTCCCATGCCCCCTCTCCAACCATTGTTTTCTCCTTCAGATTGTTTATTCCACCTATATTATCTAGGTAGAAACGCAGAGCTAATACATTCACAAAAGCAAGGCAAAGCAACAAGAGAAAATAAAACAAAACAACAAAAGCCACTATATAGGTTTTTCTTTACCCCTCATTTTACCCTATTTTTATTGAGCTATAATTAACATATTATACAATTCAACCATCCAATCATATCAAGAAGGGCTTGCTATTACCAGAACCAACTTTGGAATCTTTTCTACCTTCTTTCCCACCTTGATGTTGACTGCACATTTTCCCCACACTCCCTATTCTTCCCTCATTTTAGAAGGGATTCTTTATCGTAGAAAACTAGCCATCAAAAAGAAATAAAAAATATCACCCACAGTTCTGCCATTCAAGGGTTCACACAGTTAACCCTTGATTTATCTAAACATATATCTAAACATAGAAACTCTTAACAGTGCCCTACATATATTAATATATGTATTGTTCTGGAAAACCTGTGATGATCATTCTGATGCATTTGGTTTTTGTTTACCAGGGTATAGCTCAGAGGTGCTACAGAGTGGGGAATTACCTTCTTGAAGCTGTGAAATCAACTTGTCTGTTTTTCAGCAAATGAAACTCAGGATTGATGATCCTACAGGAATAGCAAGTAGAACAAGGAGGTAGGAGAGGGGGTGCAGTGAGGAGGGTGGGGGCAATATGTCAAGATACCCAGGAGGAAATAGGATGTTTGGGAAATGATTCTGCTTGATGAGCTTGAACGATGTGCTCACATGACATTTGGGTTAATTCCCAAGTGAGGATAAACTGAAAGATCAAAACAAACATGCTTTGGGGGCTCACACGAGATCCCAGCTCCAACTTATGAGCAATTAGTTCTTACATCATGGCCCTGCTCCATACCAGCCTCCAGGAAGGAAGTGCCGAGGCGACTGTAGCCACATGTAGTGAAGAAGTTAGATGGTGCCTGGCTGTCAGATAAAATAGCGCCTGGAGTCTTAAAGCTTATCTCTGAACAGGCAGCCATCTATGTGAGATGTCAACTAAATCCACGTGGAAGAGGCAGGCCTTCATCAGTCACCAAGCATGTCCTCTGAAGTTGAGGGGAGGAACACGTATCTGAGCTTAAAGTCTGAGAATCTGGCTTACAGAAGGCTACGGACGACATTGGGAGCTGGAGATTCATGGGTGGAGCGCTACAAGAAATAAACCCCGGGTGAACTCCCTGTATCCACACGTGAGGGAGAGGAGGAAAGTGATCACCAAATGATAGGCTGAGTTTAGAAGGTCAAAGGCAGAAGCCGGACACGAACGGTTAAAACTTGTCAACAGTTTCCCCCCAGGATGCATGCCAGACCCGATCTGGCTTCCAAGATCTTAAGTATTGGGGGATTGTTCTCTTTTCTTTGGTTTTTGATTGTATAGATTGGGGGATATCTCTGGAGTGTTATGCCATTGGGAGGGCACTCTCTTGAAGTTGCTGTACGTGGTTTTGCAGTTTTCAGGGCATGACAATCAAGACTGATGAACATACAGAGTCAGCAAGTGGAGTCAGAGTTTTGGGAGGAGAGGACACGGGGGGAAGCAGGGTGAAAGGGTGATGAGGTCAGGGGCCCATATAGAAAAAAATGTTTGGAGACTGATTGCAGTAGCAAATGTACAATTCTGCTGGATGTGATTGAAGTATGGAATGATTAAATTGTGCATTAATCCCATTGGATTAAAAAATTAGCAATATGTGCTTTGGAATCAGGCAGACCTATTCATGTCCCAGTACTATGTGATCCTGGGCAGCTGCTCGTCACTCATAGTGCAAATGACCGCCTGTAAGGTAGCATGTACTTTAAAGGGCTATCCCAGGAGTTAAACGGGAACATGAACATGAGACACTTAGCAGACTGGCCCGGGTCAGTCCGTAGGACATGTATCTGTAAATATTTTTGATGATTCAGGATCTCTGATGAACAGCTGGCAGTGTGGTGTTCATTTTGGAGGAACAGGAAATGGTGAGGTAGCCTCCACGTGAAACAAATTGCTCACGTCCTCAGTGGCTAGGGACCTTGTCCTTTTGTCTCTGGGCCACTGCCTCCTCACATAAAGGGAGCCTCAGTTGCTCATGGCAAATGGTCTCCAGGATAGTGTGATGTCAGTGCTGAATCACTCAGGGCTCCAGGGCCCTGCTTTGTGCGGGGGCTGTGTAACAATCTGCAGAGTATGCTGTGTCTTTACAATGAGAGAGGGAATGTCACTGCTATCTTGTCATTTCTGCAGATCTCTTTGCAAACCAGTGGGCTCTCTGTTTTGCCTGTGGAATATTCGGTCGTTTTGAACTGCTGGTTCCTCCCCCAGGAGCCAAGGGCTTCACCACCAGCCCATGACCATAGAGAAATGTGAACACTGACTAGAGATGTTAGCGTGTCTGTGTGAGCTGCTTTCCTCTGGTGTAGACGGGACTGTGGTGCAAGGTGGCTCCCTGAAAGACTGGCCGTTCAAACCTAGCAGTGGAGGAATGATGCGACCATCAACTTCCACAAAGATCCCCCAACCTGGAGATCCTCTGGGGCAGTTCCCCTCCGCCATATAGAGGTGTCATGAAGTTGGAACTGACTTGATGGCCATGGGTTTGAGTTATGTGGGGATATTGAGATGTAACTATTTCAGGGAGCGGGAAGGAGAAGCAAAAAGGAAGACATGGCAGGGGTGGGGGGCTGTCGGATGCTTTCTAAATTGCTGTTCCTGGCCCATGATATCTGTCTATCATGATCCATCCATCCATCTTTCCATCCACCCATCCATCCACCCGTCCTTTACAAAGAACTATTTATTGTCACAGTGCCAGTAGTAGGATAGAAAAATGTAGGGCAGCATTGTAGGCAGTGGGTTTCTCTCTTGGAAGTTCTTGGGGGAAGGTTTGGGTTTTTTTTGGGGGGGGAGGCATCACTGCCCTGATGGGTAGGAAGCCCAGCCTTGCTCCTGGAGAACTACTGCTGGATTTGAACTGCCAACCCTGTGGGCCACAGTCCTGCACTCAATCTCTATGCCACTGGGGCTCAGTCCATGGGGGAAGGTTTTAGTCACTTTGTGTGTTACTCTGGGTAGACGAGAGAAGATAATCCATAGACCCTCCTATGTTTATAAGAAAGAGTTTTATATACAAGAGCAATTGAATATCGAGAAAACATCTCAACTCATTTCGGATCATGTCCATAGTCTGATATTGGCCCATATGTCTGATACCAATCGATAAATTCCTCTTCAGACTACACAACACATGCAGTGACTCTGGATGGAGGAAGATCATGGGCCAGTGGCTGGAAGTCTTGTGGCTCCAGCTGTGGTAAAAGCATCTCAGCGCTGGCAGACGTTTCCACTTGGCTCCACCTGCTCAGGGCACTCGCTGCTCCATGTGTCTTGTCAGCTGCCATGTCTCCCAGGGAGTGAGTTTCTGTGTCTCATCTCCAGTGAGCTATTTATCTCTTTAGCCCCTCCAAATAAGGTCATCAAGCGGTGACTTGATTGACAGGCAGATCGCTATTTATTTTATAGCTTTTGGTCATTAGTTAAATGAAGGCTTACAGAGTGGCTTGTCAGTCTTAGAGTCAACAATTTAAACCCAGTTGGTTTCAACGCCTTTCTGCCAATCCCCTCAAGGGACCCACCACGTCTCCTACTTCTTCCCAGTCCCCTATTTTCATTCATCTTCTTCCCTCACCTTCTGAGGTGTGTCCAGGACCTTTGAGAAGTGTTTTCTCATGCTCCACGAAATTGCCCCCTACCCTCTCCTGCACTTCTTGACCTTCGCTGGTCAGTCCAAGTGAGAAACATCCCCCGTGGCTTCTTCAGCTCCGACGTAGCGGGCCGGGCCGCAGGCTGGCCTTTTTGAGATCTCACCCTTCTGGCCTGTGTGCCTGGACTGTCGACAGCCATACCCGTCGGTACATTTGGAGGGTCTCATGGTGGCTACCGAGTCTTTTATATTTTTCACCGAATTCAGAGCACGTGGCATTCTTAGGGTTATACTGCAATTAAGACTCTTTAATACTTTCCACCTAACGGGTCATGATCGTGAGCAGTCTTCTTCAATAACACTTCACACTCAAGAAAGCATTTTGCTTCTCTGGATAAATAGGCACATCGGAAGGAGGGGCAGCAAGAAGGTAATTATCATCTAACACCTTAGCACTGCTGTTCTCGCTGTGAGGCTCCTTCACTCTGTAGATCTGGCAGTTTTCTGCCTCCTGTCATTCTGAAGTTATTTTTCCATTGAGGTACAAAAAATAATATTGAGGCTGAGCCCCGGCGGCGTAGTGGTTGTGCGCGGGACTGCGGCCCACTGGGACGGAGGTTCAATTCCTGCAGTGAGGCGGGGCCCCCTACTCCCACCACCGAGAGCAGTGATGTGTGTATATATATATATATATATATATATATATAGAAAGCAGGAAGAAAAGAAATCCAGTGAGCCAGAATATTATTCTATGGAAGGCCACAAGATTGATATGTAGAAAGTTTGTTCTTGACCCTTTTCCATTGCTGGGGTCAGGGGACATTTCTAGAACAAGAACATTTTATCCATAATTGAGGAAGTAACTCAAGCACAGAATTGAGTTCTCTGCAGTTACAGATGTCCTTGGCATGGTCGGGAATTGCACCGTCGGGTTTTTTCCCTTTCGGTTTTGTATTGCTTTCTGATAATGACTTTTTTGAAAATGGACGTACCTTCCCTTTAAAACTCTTCTGGGGCTTATCAACTTGCTCTGGCCGTCAGCCTTGTGGGGTTTTTGTTTTAGTTTTGGCTCCAAGAAAGCAGGGGGCCTAAGAATGAAGCTTCAAATACATACATTTTTACTTTGTTGCTTTCCTAGGGCTCTGACACACATTGACCCAAATTCGGTTTCTTAAAAATAGTATAACTTGAGTTGAGCCCCAATGGCGGTGGCAGTGGCAGTGGCGGTGATGTAGTGGTCGTGTGTGGAACTGCTGCCCACTGGGTTGGTGGTTCAAATCCAACAGCAGCTCTCCAGGAGCAAAGCTGGGCCTCCTACTCCCACCAGAGGACAAACAAACAAACAAAAAAACCAGTATAACTTTATTCTCCCCCCTTTCTGGAGGCCAGAGGTCCCCAAGCAAGGTGCTGACCGGGTTGGTTCCCTTTGGAGGCCCTGAAGGATAGTCCATCCCACCCACATCTCCCACCTCGCTGCTGGTGGTAACCCAATTCCAGTCTCTCCCTGTCTTCTCATGCCTCTTGTCTCTGTCTCTTTAAGGACTCTCATCATTGGATTGATTTAGAACTCATCCCAATCCTCCATAATCACATTTTGCAACCATGACCTTCATGACAGCAGGACAGACCCTTAGTCCAAGTCAGATCACTTCTGATACGTAAGGTGGGCATGTCTCTTAAGGACCCCATTACTATATTTGCTTAAAAAAAAAAAAGTAATGGGAAAAAGCAGAATTTCATTGAGTTTCCTTTCACAGTGCCCGGTTCGTTTTTTTTTTTTTTCTCCCACTTCAAGTACGATGGAGTGTGGGGGCAGGCAAGAAGATTCCTTCTGTGGACTTTCCAGAGCTTAGAACATCCAATGCCTGCCCCAGCCCTACCTCTGATCAGCTCTGAACACGAGAGCTCATGGTCATCATGGCCACAGTCCATAGCCTCCTGGGAGTCCCAAGGTTGGCACACTCTGACCACCTCTCTCTGCCACTGAGCAGAAGGCAGCAACCTTACTGCATTGTGCCATTGACTGGGCACTTCTGCGTGCACTCTTCCTGAGTTTCTTTAAACTTGGATAATTGGAAGATAGCGGTTACAGGATTCTCAGCAGACCTCTTGCTGGAATTGGGGAAAAAACTGCCCAGGAGTGGAGGAACAATGGACTCCCAGGCCTGGCTGTAAACTTAAGCAAGTCCCTTCATCTCCCTAGAAGAAGGTGTTTCTTTTATTTGTAATTGAAGAGTTTGGGTCAAGTGATCCTCAAAGGCCCCCTTTATATCATTGTTGCTTTGAGTTCTTTTCCTCTGTCTTGACCATCTGTACTGACTGAAGGAAGAAGAAAGTGTGGGTTTAAGGGATCCCCTATTTTTTAGGCCAGGGCTTTAATTCCACCATGATTACTACTTACATGAAGTGTGTCATTGATATGAATGTGGAACAAGCTCCAGTTTTTGAGGGTTTATGATACACCAAGCACTGTATTTTGTTGTGATACACCAAGCACCGTGTTTTGCACACTAAAGAAAACGTCTAGTTTAATTTGCATCAAATCCTGGAAGTATTGCCAGTCAGTTTCCATTGACAGATGAGCAAACTGGGCCTCCGAGGATTTAAGTAACTTGCTCCAGCCTCTAGAGCTGATACATCTGATTCTAGACCAGTGTCTCTGGAAAAGGGTGAGAAGCCAGCCGGGGTCACACTGTCTGACTTCAAATTCTGGGGCCCTGGGTCAAGTCACTAACCTGCTTCAGGCCTTCTTGTTTTTGTTTTTACATTTATTTGTTTTTGACACCGATGCATTCTTGTTGATGCGTCTCTTTCAGTGATACTGATTGCAGTCTGTACGTCGTGTGGCTGCCCTTGGCCCCTTTCCTGAGTAGCTGGTTCCTCATTCACATACTGAACTTGTGAATTCCTCATGCCCCTGAGTTTCCAGTGTGACCTTTGCAGTTGCTGTGAACCGTTGTGACCCCCTAGAGATAGTGCTAAAACAGAGCATAAGGTTGGAGACAAACATTCTTCATGAAGTTAAGCTAAAGTGTTGTTCTGTTTAAAGAAGACTTCTGGGGATATTTTTGGTTTAAGGCTTAAAGGTGATCACAGGGGACAAGAGTTGTGCGGCTTATTCACCCTGCATGGCTGCTGAAAATCTGGATTCTACGAGAAGCTGAAATTCTGCACTATATTCCCCCACGCTTGCTCAGAATTTTTCTATGGAATCTTTGACTGGAAGTACTGATAGCCGGAGGTGTACAGGGGGAGGGGAACGGAAGGGAGCACTCCCCCGTTGCAGGCTCTGGGCCCTGGGAGGCACCCGAGGAGCTCTGGAAGGACAGCCCCATGACCACAAATCTGGCAGGGTCTGACTGAGGCGGCAAGGCGAGGGGAGAGAAGTGTTTCTGCTGATGTGTCACCTCATACTATTCATTGCCCATTCATCTGGAAGGAACCCTGGTGGCACGGTGGGTTATATAGTGGGCCGCTAACCTCAGTGGCCAGCAGTTCAAAACCACCAGGTGCCCCTTGGGAGGAAGATGAGGCTTTCCATGCCTTTAACAATGATGGTCTCAGAAACCCACAGGCCAGTTCTACCCTGCCCTATAGGCCTGTTAGGTCCATATGAGTCAGAATTGATCCCATGGAATGGTTGTGTGTGTGTGTTTGAATTCATTTTGAAATTGGGGAGGGGGGCACAGTTTAGCGATTGTCTCTGGGTGCTTTTCATCCTTGCTCCGCTCCTGAGTAGCTGGGCACTGTCTAGTTCTTCTGGTCCCGTGGCACAGGATCCTGCCACAGTTTTCTCAGTTGTAAAATGGAACTGATAATAAATAGTACCTACCTTACTGGGTTGCCATGCGGATTAAATGAGCTAATTAGGCAACATGTTTGGAACCATCCTGGTCATATTAGCGTCGTCGTCATCATCATCATCATCCTTTTCTACATCAGCTATGGGGGCGGGGTGGGGAGCATGCCAGACAGAAGCAATAGGTTACGCAGAGATGGGAAATGGTGTGGCGCCTTTCAGCAAAGATGGAGGGTCCAGTGTGGTTGGCATGGAGACTCTAGGGCAGCTATGCTGGAGGCCGACTGTGAAGGAGGGTGGGTGTTGGGCCCCTCATCTGGAGGGTCTCAGGGAGCCCGAGAAGGAGGAGGGCTAACATGCTTTGTCCTTCATCATTTCTCAGGAGTGCCCGGAGGGTGCGACATCCTCCTCGTCTACAGCCCAGATGCCGAGGACTGGTGTCAGTACCTGCAGGACCTTTTCCTGTCCAGTCGGCACGTCCGCACGCAGAAGATGCTGACGCACAGGCTGGACCCCCGAACCTCCTTGTCCGCCCAGGACCTGAGCCTCTTCCTCAGCACCCGGTGCATCATGGTCCTGCTGTCCGCCGAACTGGTGCAGCACTTCTACCAGCCGGCCGCTCGGCCCCTTCTGCAGCGAGCCTTCCACCCTCCGCACCGCATGGTGCGGCTGCTGTGCGGGGTGCAGGACAGTGAGGAGTTCCTCGACTTCTTTCCGGACTGGGCCCACTGGCAGGAGCTCACGTGCGATGACGAGCCAGAGATTTACGTGGCGGCCGTCAGGAAAGCTGTCTCTGAAGGTAGGAGCATCTCGCCAGGCTGGGCTGCGGCAGAGCAAGGTGATACTTTGTTGGGGCTCTGCGGGAGGGTGAGAGATCTTCTTTCCTGAATTTTCTCCACCCTGGAAAGGCATAGAACAAATGAAAGGCCCCCTCCCTTTTTTTTTGCCAGAGGCAAGAGCTAGAGAGCAGTGGGTGTGGGGGCTGGAGCCCTGGGTTGTTGGGGGCATGCGGACTGCCAACAGACCCCGCTTCCCAGTTGCTCCATCTGAGCAAGACTGGACCCTAAATGTGTGTTTAAAAGGCATCACGTTTGGAGCATATGTATACCCCTCCCCAGGGCTGCAGCCATAAAGGAATCACACTGAGGCGGGGCCAGTGGGGGCATCTAAGAACACAAACATCTCCTCTCACTCCTCTGGGGACCAGAAGTTTAAAATGAAGATGTCAGCAGGAACGTGACCGCCCCCGCCCCGAGTCTCTAGGGAAGGGTTCTTCTTTCCCTCAAGCAGCATCTAGAAGTGGCTGACGATCCTTGGCGTCTTTGTGCCCAGATCCATCCCTCCAGCTTTCACTTTCCTCTCTGCAGGGTTTTCTCTCCAGGGGTGTGTGTGTGGGGTGTGTGTGTGTGTGTGTGTGTGTGTGTGTGTGTGTGTGTCAGCTCTTTACAAAAATGCTAGTCCTGCTGGAGTTCAGGACCCCTGGTGGCGTGGCAGGTCACGTGTGGTCAGGGTCCTGACTGTAGGGTCAGCAGTCGGACCCCACCAGTTGCTCCCTGGGAGGGAGATGAGATTGCCTGCCTCCCGTAGAATTTAAAGCTTTGGAAACCCAAGGGTCAGGTCTACTCTGTCCTAAAGGATTGCTGTGACTCACTATGAATCAACGGAAAGGCTGCAAGTTTGGTTTGGTGTGAGTTTCGGTGGCGTCATGCTTTACAGGTTGAGCTACTTAACTCTCTGCAAGGTTTGACTTGGGATTGGTTCAGTGGCAGTGGGTTTGGGTGGTGTTACCTGGTTGACGGACTGCTCCCCACAAAGTCAGCAGTTCAAATCCACCAGCCACTCCTCAGGAGAAAAATGAGACCATCTGTTCCTGTTATGGTCCACAGGCTCAGAAACCCTCCCCAGGGCTGCTCTGAGTTGGAATCCGCTGAGGGCCGTGGGGCATTGTGTAAGATGTAGGGCCTCTGCTAATTCTGTTTAACTTCACCCTAACTCATTACACAGACCCTGTTTCCAAATATGGCCACATTCTGAAGTTCTGGAAAGGGCACCAACTTCGGGCGGGCATTATTCACCCCTGTGCAATGTGTTAATAGAGAAGTATTCTTCTCCGTTTCCCACCAGTCGTGTACCTGATGTTTGCACTTCCTCACGCTCTCTCTCACTGTATTATTAGGGGCTCATACAACTCATCACACTCCATACATGTATCTGTCTTATGTCAAGCACATTTGTACATTTGTTGTCCTCATCATTCTCAAAACATTTGCTTTCTACTTAAGCTCTTGGTATCAGCTCTGCATTTTTTCTCCTCCCTTCCCACTCTCCCCTCCCTCGCCCTCTGTCTTTTTTTAAAGGCAGGAATTCCTGATCTTCTCTGCCAGGATGGATGACTTCAGGGGCCTCAGGAAGTGTCATAGTTATTGGAGGGTGCACTCTGGGATGGATGCATGCCTCTAGAAAGTTATAGCTTTCCTTTTGCTTTAAAAAAAATGATGATGATTGTCTAATATTTTGTCTTACTGTGGGCTATGGGACCAGGGGTCCTGGTGGCATAGTGGCTGTATGTTGGGCTGCGAATCAGAAGGTCCGCAGTTCGAAAGCACCAGCTGCTCCTTGGGAGAAAGAAGGGTGGTTCTGTTCCTGTAAAGAGTGACAGTCTCGGAAACCCCCAGGGGCAGCCCTCCCCTGTCCTGTAAGATGGCTGTGAGTCAGCGTCGATTCTGTGGCAGTGGGTTTGGTGTCCGGTTGGCTGGGTTCTGAGTGAGCCGTACTTTTGTTTTCTCTTCTCTTGCATGGGAGAGCTTATCCACCTGATGTCAGCAAAGGCCCCTGGGAATCTATGTGCCCCGTCTATCCTTGCCTGGTGTGATGGGGGCATTATTTTGCCCCCTCTGTCCCTGGGCCATCCCTAACTGAACTAAGACTGTCCTAATTCTTGTTGTGGCTAGGTGCCACGGAGTCCTGACGACTCTGTGTAGAAGAGATGGAAATCCTGCCCCAGGCTCACAATGGTTGTTATCGTTGAGCCTGCTGTTGGAGCCACTGTGTCAGTCTGTTCTGTCACAGGGCAGGGGCCCTCCACCAAGCACTCATCTGCAGCGGCCGTGAGATGCTAACGTCGTAGCATAAGCTGCTGGGGGCTGGGCTGGAGAGGTTGATTAGTAGAGCAAAATGTTGAATACACAATCGATGACCTGAAATGCCAACCTCCACTGAATTCATATTTAAAAAAAAAAAAAAGCCAACGTAGGTTCCCAGATGACTCATATCCCAGGAATAAAGGAATAAGTTGGTTTAAAACCAGTGGCCGCCAGATCTTTTACTCAGTTAAGAAGCCCTTCATCACGTTGCCACATAAATGACTCATGTAAAAGACGCCTTCCCCAAAATGCTTTGAAGACACGGATGTGTCTTTTTTTTTTTTTTTTGATTAGTCTTTTTCTAGACTTTCCTTACCTTTTTCTTTAGAAGAACACAGTGATAGAAAAAGCACACAATTCATCTCTGCAGGGTGACAATTTGTTGCTTACAAAAGTATGCATCCCAGCATCTCCCGTGACACACTGTACGAGAGGAGTCTTCAAAGCTCTGCGGTGCTGTGACTTCAGAAGACGAGGCCTTCGTAATGTCTCTCAGTGGGCTGCACCTGATGGGCGGCGTTGCTATGAGTTGAAATGGACGCCGTGGCCGTGGGGTTTTGGATTTTTAGGTTCCTGATCGATTCGATCTTTCCTTGTTCCCAGAGACTCCAGCTCAGTCGGCTGAGGCCGTAGTTTCCCGTGTTCCAGAAAGAGTGAGATGAGCAAATACCTCCTCAGAAAGACGCCGTCTTAGTGGGAGATGAAAAGAGACCGCTTGGTGGGAAGCGCTGCAGTTTGGAACCAACGGATAGGTGGGAACACGTGGAAAGAGAGGGGGCAGGGTCATCGTTTTAATGTAAGGTGGTTGTAGCTTTCTTGTCAGGTCTTGTACCGGTGAATTTTGGGATCTGAGTATCTGAAAGACCCGATTATCCAGATATCTGGAGTCAAGCCTACTTAAACCCAGGATGGCTTGGGTTTGCTTTGGGGGTATCCCATAGCCATTGCCCAGTAATGTGATGGCAGACAGGCTCCCAGCAACCTGACCCTTGGTGTGGCGAAGAGAGCGTGAAACGGGAATAGGGGCGCCCCAGGGCCTGTCTCCTCTATGAACTAGATGCCACTTTGGGGCAAGGGACTTAGTTTCTCTGGGTTCTGATTTTCTTCTCTGAGAAGACGAATTGGGCTTCAGTTAAGACTCCTTCCAGGGTTGTGTTAACCAGTGAGTCCCCAGGCCGGAGCACCTCAAACACTTGAAAGTATCACCTCCTGTGTCATTTCAGACCTAGCACTCCCGACAGGTAGCCCCACCCCTAAGCTGGGTTTCTGGTTTTATGTCTGCTGATGTCATACAAATACCACCAGGGGAAACTTTAAAGAACAGAAATTAGTGGAGTCACAATTCTGGAACTCGAAGTGTCAATCAGGGTCTCGGCCCTGGTGACACCGTCCTTGTTGGTAGCCCGGGGCATTCCTTAGTCCTCGTCGGTCCTCACAGGTAGCTGTCCTCCACCCTGTGTCTTCCTCTCATCTGCTTCTTCTGGAACCCAGAAATGACGAGGTTTAGGGCACACCTATGTGATCATGGCCTCATCAACATGACCCCAAAAAACATGACTTCATCCCCCTTGGCAAGGGCTGGGATTCCAGTCCCTGTTTTGTTTGTTTTAAAACATCGTTGTTTGTGGCCCACAGTGTTGACAGTTCAAATGCAGCAGCAGTTCTCCAGGAGCAAGGCTGGGCTTCCTACTCCCACCAGGCAGTGATGCCACAAACAACAAACAAACAAACCAACAAATCATTTATTGGGGGCTCATACACCTTTTGACACAGTCCATACATTCATCCATTGTGTCATGCACATTTATACATTTGTTGCTGTCATCTTTCCTTAGCTCCTCATTTTTCTCTCTCCCTCTCTGGTCCCCCCTCCCTCATGAACCCTTGATAATTTATAAATTATTATTTTGTCATTTCTAGCACGGTTCCACATCTCCCTTTTCTGTTGTCCGTCCCCCAGGGAGGAGGCTATATGTAGATCCTTGTAATCGGTTCCCCCTTTTTACTTCACCTTTTCCCCACCCTCCCGGTATCGCCACTCTCACCACTGGCCCTGAAGGGATCATCTGCCCTGGATTCCCTGTGTTTCCGGTTCCCATCTGTACCAGTGCACATCCTCTGGTCTAGTTGGATTAGTAAGGTAGAATTGGGTTCATGATAGTGGAGTGGGGGAAGCATTTGAAGAGCTAGAGCAAAGTTGTATGTTTCATTGTTGCTACACTGCACCCTGACTGGCTCGTCTCCTCCCTGAGACCCTTCTGTAAGGCAATGTCCATTCAACCCCGTTTTGGGGGACACACAATTTAACCCCATACACCATCTTAGTTACCTTTGCTATTCCCTGAGGGAGAGGTGATGGCTAGTTTCATCGTAATCTTCCTCTTGCACAGATGAGTGTTTCCTAAGATACCTCAAAATAAAAACAAAGAACATTTTGAATGTTCACACACCGAGTTACCACAAACAGCTTCAGTCTCACAAGAAACAAGCATACGAAGTTTGTACTTTGACTTTCGGTATAAAACAAAAGCAAACACTCCTTTGAGGAGTATGATGGAAAATTGAGGAGGAGAAGGAGGAGCCACCCAGAAGAAGAGTGATGGTGGGAGTCATGGAACGCCACAGGGAAAGGAGTTTCAGGAAAAGCTTTCTCACAATCAGAGCTGAGCCCAGATGGAAGGAACTGCCTTCGAAGATCGGAAGGGGCACATCCCCACAATAAGTCAGCAGAGACTATGGATGTGGCCTGAAGAACTTCAGCTTTGGACCCACGATTAAATCCTATTTTTTTTTTCTTTTACTCATGAAGTTCCCTTACAGGGCGTTCTTTTTCTATAGCAAAAACATATTTGTCTTCTGGTTGGGTTTCCCCCTTCACCCTGTCTCCCTGGGGCTTCTCATCCCCCTTGAAGAAAGATCAGTTAGAGGCATAGTAGGAACAAAGATCTCAATCATAATTCCGGTAACCCTCTAAAAGGGAACTGCTACCTGCACAGACACATCCTTAAAATGCTCAAGACAAAATCGATGACCTGAAAGGTGTATGTATAGACACACTTTGTTTTTTCCCCTGTTAGCGTTGAGATACTGTTTGGCAAAATACCACTGCTAAGGATCTTTGGAATCTTGGTGGCATAGCGGGTACGCATGAGGCTGCTAACCTCAGGGTTAGGCCAGTTCGCCACCACCAGCGGGTCTGTGCCCTACAGGGCTCCAGCTTGGAAATTCTGTGGGACAGTTTTTCCTGCCCTGTGGGACAGTGTGAATCGGCATCCACTTGATGGCTGTGAGTCTGGTGTTTCTCTTGAGGATTGTCCCGAGCCTCTTTCAGATTTAGGCTGGAGGCTGTGGAGAGTATATAGGTGAACGGTGCTGGTGAGGAAGTGATGGCTATGGCATGGCTCGGATTCTCTGTCCCTTCACATAGAACAGGCTGACACCTTGACTGGTTGTGTGTCTGAGCCCATTGTTGGAGCAACACAAGGGGGCTTGTGCTCCAGCACTGTGCTGAACCCTGTTCTGTCGTGATCCATGGGGTTTTCAGTGATTGCTTTTCGGAGGTCGTCTACCAGGCCCCTCTCTCTGGCCTGGAATCTCCACTGAAACCGATAGTGATAGCTACATAATCTGTTGTCAACTCCAGACGACTATTAAGAGCGGGAGGGGAAGTGGCAGGTAGGGGGAGGTGGGATCCAAAAAAAAATTTGAGCGTTAAAAATCGAGTGAAGGGGGCTGAGCCCCGGTGGCGTCGTGGTTGTGCGCGGAACTACGGCCCACTGGGACGGAGGTTCAATTCCAGCAGTGGGGCTGGGCCTCCTACTCCCGCTGCCGGAGAGCCGTGATGCCCACACACACACACACACACACAAATCGAGTGAAGGGTTGGAGATTAGCCTGTCAATCAGGTCGCAGCTTGATGACCTCATTTGAAGGCACTAAAGAAATCAGTAACACAGGAGGTGGGACACACATTCCCTGGGAGACATTCCCGCCGACACATGGAGCTATGCCGGTGCCCTGGAGTTGGAAGAGCCCCGTGGAGATCCCTGCCAGCGTGGAGATGGTTCCACTGCCACTGCATCCACAAGATTCTCCACCCACCGGCCTGTGATCTTTCTGCATTTTGTGTCCTTGCAAGTGTGGCATGAGTCTGACGAGGAATTTGGACATAAAGGCTAATATCAGATTCAGGGACTTGATCTGGATTGGGCTGGATTTCAGCATACAATTGCTTCTTTATATAAAACTTTCTTATGCGCATATGAGTGCCTGTGAAGTCATTTCTTTAGTCAACCCAGACTAACGCACCTCTCCATCCTGGGGACCTTGATGCTATTTGAAGTCTTGGTAGCACAACTACCACACATCATAGCATCATACAAACCATCATGTTATGATCCACTGACAGGTGGTGGTAATGATGGTTCCAGGTAGGCAGTTATGCTTGCGTGTCTTGCTGCATTACCAGACCAGCGCTGCATATGCTTCACTATGCCCGGGAAGACCTGGGGGGTCTTGTCCATGTGCATATTCTGACCCAAGGGCCCAAGGCTCTGTATTTACGACAGGCTCTGAGATGAATCGATTGCTCATGCAACATGTTGGTCTGGGAGCCGTTGAGTGCAAGCAACGGTCTAAGTCACAAAACCACTCCTCCTTTGTCAGCTTAGTGATCATGAGGCCATTTGCCCTGCAGGGCCCATTTTATGCAGCTCTGCTTTTCTGGATGTGAAGGCAGCAATACTGGACACCCATTGGCAATTTCTGGACACCCACGAGGGGAAGAGCAATATCAGGCCTTTGTCGAGTGAGTACACCCGTGGACTTCACTGGAGTGCTGCTGTGTTCTCTTCCCCTGCCTGGACTGACCGATTCACTGTGTTCTTTTGGTTTTGGTAGTAAGATAGAGATATCCGTCAAACTAAACAGCGTGCCCTGTCTACCATCTTTAGATGCACTCCATGCTGTGATTTATACTTCTCATGTACGCATCGTCATCACCATCCTTGTCCCCCAGTGAAGCTCCACTCCCACCCCCCGCGCCCTGCACGCAGGCAGTGGCCCTCCCTTTAGCCTTGACAAACGTGACTCTCTCAGTTTGCCAGACATTGGGGCTGGCAGTCGTTCTGCTGCTTCCTTTGATAGGCCTGTTCATTATGATGATGAACCCACTCGTCTCCTTCACCACATCTGTCAGCTGCTGTGAAGCAGAGCAGAAGTTCTCAGTAGAGTTTTCTCTGTGCTGAAGCCACCAGTTCATTCCCCAAGGTCGTCATCCGCAGACCGACGGGGTTGCGCCAGGTGGTTTAGAAGGCTTTGTCTGGCCCCCGGTGCTGTCATGTGTCCTTCTCTGTTCTCTAAGAAAAGATGGCAAATTGTCCAGAACCTTTTCACAGACGCAGCTGCACTCCCAAGTGCATAGAAGACAATTATTTTGTTACTTTTTTTCTTTTTCCTTTTCAACTTGTTGGATGACTGTTTTAAAATAAGGAAGTGAGAAAAACCCAGGTACAGCACAGGAACTATTTCCTCTTTCTGCTGGAGCTCTAGTCTTTGCTGTGAATCTCACTGGGATACAAAAATAGTTTGTGTTAGACTCTGTGGGGATGGACTCCGTGACGGAGACAGGAGTTTTATTTCAAAGCTGCTCCTCCTCCCGGGTGGGTGTTGAGGAGAGGGGCATCAAACGAAGCGCTATGGATTGAATCCTTCTCACCACCCCCACCTCAAAAAAAAAATCCTTGTTGTAAATAAACCCTAACCTCAGTGCCTAGAGTCATAATCCTGTTGGAGCGTGAGTTGTCTGCTGTGTTCAGGCGGGAGCATTGCTGTAGAGGACATCTTGAGTCCATTCGGTAGCATTATCCAAGAGACTAACCCCGTGGGAAGCTGTGGTGGTTGGTGGTTCCGGTTCACGGTGACCCTGTGCCCGCTCCTGCACCACACCCACACCGGCACCATGAAGTGGGGGCTCAAATACCATCAACTGCTCGGAGGGAGACTGATGAGGCCCTCTGCTTCTATAAGGATTTACAGCCTAGTAGGGTCACTAGGAGTCAAGAGAGTTGATGATACTGGGTTTAATCTGAATGTCATACTAAAATATACTCAGTCACTGCCGCTGCGTCGATTCGGACTCCTCCTGTCCCATAGGACGGAGTAGAACCGCCTCTGAGTTTCCAAGAAGAAATCCTCATGTGAGCAGAGAGCCACATCTTTCTTGTGCAGAATGGCTGCTGGTTTTGAACTGCCCACCCTGTAGTTAGCAGGCCAGTGCACAATCCGCTATGCTACCAGGACTCCTATCCTAATGTTTAAAAGGGGGAATCAGGCTACTAAAAAGATGCCTTTATCTAATCCAATGAGTCTTTCATGACCTTTAAAAAGGAACTGTTTTCCTGAGATAAGGTGCTTTATGTTCATTATAGCCTTCAAGAGACGTCCTTAGATTATTTTGAGTTTTTACTTTGTACAAATGGTGCTACAAAAAAAAAAAAAATCTTCCTGTAGGTTTGTGTTGAAATCTTGGCCAGTCTATATGGATTTCAAACCCAGAACACCTCTGTGGTGGCCCCCAAGATGGGAGGGGCAGGCCTGCCTTATGAATTCCCTTTTCCCCCCATGTGACCCAAATCTTTCACCTGCTTCAACTTCATCTTCTTGACGTAGTTTTTTCCTTCCTCTTCCCTATGTGCCTACTTAGAGCCACTATCTACATTTGTGACTTCCCTGGCAAAAATGCTCTTATGGGAAATTGGCAAATAGAGGCCAAAATCTCTTGCTGGTCACCAAGAGTAGTAGAAAGGTTGGGGTGGGGGTGGCGGGGGGCGCTCGGGGCCGGGGGAGCGGAGTGTCCCCGAGTTTCCGAGGGTGGTGGCAGATGGATTCCCTTGGAAAAGGGTCATGGGGGTGGTTGCAGCCCAAGCTGAGGAGGTGAGTCCCCATCATGGACTTCTGCATGAGGTGGTGGTTACATTGGCATGTGTTTTTACCACAATAAATAGAGAAGCAGTCATATGAAGAACTGCCCCGTACCCTCTCCTCCCCCACATGGAAAGATCTAATAATAAGACAAATACTTCTTTTAGAAAAATTAGTATTGTTCATGAATCATTTGTATTGGGGTGGAGGGGCGCTTTCAAAACTTATAACAAGCCATCGGTCAATTGTATTAAGCAAGCGTGTAGATGCGTTGCCACCCACATTTCCAAAATGTTTTCCATCTGCTTGAGCCCCTGGTGATAGCTCTTTTTCTTCCCCTCCTTCCACAATCAATTATATTTTATTGTCATTTCATGTCTTACATTGTTGTCTTTCTTCACCCACATTTGTGTTATTCGTCCCCCCTTTGGGGGAGGTGGAGGGGAGATGCTTATTATAGTGACTGTGTTTAGCGCGTTGGGACATGCTATGAACTATTAGTCCCCCAGAAGCCTGAGGGCGTAGATGATTTTAGGGCCATCTGATAGAACAGACAACTGAAGGGTCCTATAACTTACGTGAGAACTGGGAAGAGCTCACCCAGCCTTCACATGGTCTCCTACGTTGCCTTCCCCTCCATCTTCTCTCCCCATCTTCCTCTTCGCCCTGAGACATGGGGTGCGAAGAAGAGAGAGGCACAGGGGAAACGTAGTTTCCCCCTCGTTCCTGGGCTGAAGGTGTCCAGATCAGCTTTGTGCGGACAGCCGGGCCTGGGCCCCACGCCAGACCCACACAGCCAGATTCTGGAAGAAGGATTTCAAACAGGCTCTGGAGGTGCTGCCCCACGCTGGTGCCCTGCCCTTGGGCTTGTGGTTGGAGAAACTGGAACTAGCTCAGGCGCTGGGGGCTGTCAGCCGTCACGGGACAGTGGTCCCAGCGGCTCAGAGCTTAGCCATGACATGACTTTGTGTGCACGTCACAGGCCGGTAGTGAAGAGAAGGCAGTGAGAACGTCGCAGCAAAGGGGAAGTCGGTGCACTCTCCCGGTGTGGTGGCCTTGCAGACGGTAAGTCGCGAGCAGCTTCTGGGGCCTCGGTGGTGCCTTGCCGAGGCCGAGCAGAGCAGCGTCTGACCTTGAAGTGGACTATTTCTGTTCTCTTCTCCTCCAGCCTTGGGGTGGTGGGTTCTTGGGGTTGCTATTTCTGTACTGCGGGTTCGTCTTGACTGTGGTCGACTCCTCCGGGCCCCCCTGCCACTCCTGAAAGGCCTGCTGACAGAGGCAGGCCGCCTCGAGTTTTGAAATGATCTTTGGGCCGAAGGATAAACGCCTGCCCTGTGCTAACAAGCTACAGCCTCTCCAGGGCCCGCTGGGTTTCCCCGGCCAGGCCCCCTGTGCTCAGTGTAGAACGGGGGGGTGTTCACTCTCCTAACTGCACTGCTCCCAGCCCACTGCCCTCAGAGCAGGTAACCAGGGCTGATGCCCACGGAGCAGCCTCGGTGGTACAGGGGCTAAGAATTTGGCTACGTGGTCCCAACCCACCAGCTGCCCCTCCCACAACGATGAGGCTGTCTGTCCCCAGAAAGCTGTGCAGGAACTCTAAGGGGCATCTCTACTCTGAGCAGAATCCCCTAGAAGGCAGTGGCTTTTCTGTGTTCATTCTTTCAAGGTCCCAGTGGGGTCGTGGTTGAACGTTCAGTTGTTCACCAGAAGGGTGGGGGTGTGACAGAAAGATGCGCCAGCTGCTTCTGTACAGATTTACAGCCTTGGAAGTCCCGGGGAGCGGCAGTTCTACGCCGTCTTACAGAGTCGCTGTGAGTTGCAAATGACTTGACCAACATTTGGTTGGGTGTGAATGCCCACGGTCGATTTTTGTGCCCCGGAACTGCTCGCTTCTCCCTTTATGGAACTCTCAGGCTCCCCCAGGATGACCCATTTTCCATAGAACCGGGAGCCTGAGGGGCAACCGTGAACTTGACCACCTCTGGGGCTTCACGGGTTACCCAGAGATGGCCTTCCGCAGCCAGATCAGCCAAGACTTTCTGTGGCCCCGCAAGGAACGTTCCTGCGTGTCTCATCGTCCGCCATGACGGGTGAGACGCAGCGGAAAGGGAGGGATGATACCTGAGTGTCCATTCATGGGACAATCACTGGCTGGCACCTATCTTTGTCTAAATGTTCCAGCCTGTGCCAGAATGGAAACATTGGAGGGAGGACCTCCACTGGCTCGTTTGTCTTTCTGCTTCTCCTGGGACTGTTGTCGGCAGAGACTGTCAGAACGATGACATCTGCTCTACCTTTTCAAAGCCCTTTGGAACGAATCATGCTAACTTCTGTTCCTTTGGCCGGTAGCGACTGCGCTAGGAAAGGAGGCCCGGGCATGTTTTTTAACTTTCCCAAAGACACATAGGTCCCCAAATTTATTTGGCTGCCTGCATCCTTTTCAGAAAATAAGTTACTCAGCACACCGCCTCTCCCCAATTACAATGCAGGCATCTGCTTTTGCAGCCCTTCCTTCTTCCACCATTGTGTGCCCTCCACGGGGTGGGACTGCCCACTTTGGGAACCACTGTTCTAGAAGGACACTTTGTCCATCTGTTGGTTTGGAGGCTGGGTCCTCGTCCCCTTTCAGTATCTGGGGCCCAGTGATCTCCCTGCATCTGGACATCCTTCTTTTTCTGGTCCCGGAAGTTCTCAGCACAGGGACCCAGGTCCAAAGGATGTAGGCTGCTTCTGGCTCCTTCTACTTGATGGCAGCAGGACCTTTTCTGTCTGCTTTCTTCTTTGTCCTTTTATCTCTTATAAAAGGTCACACCCCAGCATCAGATCAGATGGCGTAAGGGTACAGAGTTCCCCCTGAATCCCGTTCCACCAGCGTAATAAGCAGATGAAATCCTCGTTACTATGACCTGGTCCTTATTAATTTGACCTAATTATCACAAACATGACTTAATCCTATTTAACAGAACCTAATCCTGCTCCATTAACCACAGGCAGAGATCAGGGTTTGCAGCACACGACCAAATGAGGTCAGATTATATTATGAGGGGGGATTACATCATGACACAACTGCCAAATCACAGCATCTCATAACTGCCAAACCGTATTGTCATATCGCCGCCAAACACTAAGAATTGGGGCATCATCAAGTTGACATACATTATTGGGGGAGGGGGGGTTGGGAGGTGGGAGGATACAATTCAATCCATGACAAGAGTCCATCTGGTTCTCTTAGGTCTGTACTTAAAAATGCTATGTGCACATTACTACCCTCCCACCCTTACCTGCAGGAGACTACATAAGAAACTGTTGATAGTGGTTACGTCATTCTGAACGTTGCTTTAGCAATATCCCGAATGTTTTAATTCTTTTCTGTGTTTGTGTTTTGCTCTCGGTTAGAAGTTTTAAAAGGAGAGAAATGATGATAGGCATGTGGGTGACATGGTTCTGGAAGAAAGCATGGGGTTTCTGTTCACCTACTCCAAGAAGGTTGGCCTTTTCCTTAGGCTTCCTTCGATTGACTTTCTGGGTGAGGGGGAAGCACTGTGGTATGGGGGTACAATACTGCCATAGGGTCTGCACCCTCACTCACCCAGGAGCGCTAGCGGCTGTAAAGAGGGAACAGATTACTTATCACTGAGTCGTGCTCTGACTCATGTCAGCAGAATTTGACTCAGGTCCAATTGGGAATGGTGTCTTCGTCTTCGCTTTCTGTGATTGTTAGGACTGTCAGTTGGAGGATTTGGGTTTATATTTCCACCTGGGCACATCATTTGGGCACCTTGCGTCTGTTTTTCTTTTTAAAATGCAAGGGGATGGGGGGGGGAATAGGAGATGACAACCCCGACTTTCATAGGCATAGAATTATATAATTGCAACTACATGCCTTGTATTTCATCTCCGGGTCACAAACCGTTATCTTTCCAAATCCCAGTTTACAAAGGGGCTTCAAAAAGTATGTGGACGAATTCCATTAGCATTGAATTTCATTCTTTTCTATGAATTATTTAAAGGCCTCTCAAGTCCCAGCTAATAAATTATCTTTCACAAGAAAGTTTTAAACAGAACTGTAAATGACATCTTTATACTGGGTTTTCTGTTTATGAATATTAGTCCACACTCAGGCTCAGCAGAGTGTACCGTTACACCATTACCTGTGTGGGAATGAGAGAATGCATATATTTAAAATTTTAGTTCATTTTGGTCTATATGTTTATTGATGGATGGGGGCCCATAAGAAGATGATGGAGGCGGGGGAAATGAGGAGGCACATATGCATGACAGAATGGGTCTGCTAATTTCCCTGCTATTACAGGATGTTTTGACAGTTCTTCAATTTAGTTTCCACCAGCCATTCACATGACTGAGAGTGTGTCTAAAATAGTCTGGGAAGTAGGATGATTTATACTGTAAATGACTCTTGACTCACTCATTGCAGAAAAGATTAAAATTACAGCAGACTTGTCCTATGGACTTCTGGGCAGAAGTGCTTCCCCATTTAGCCTGTTTGGTTAAATTTAGACCTTAGACAGTTTTCTAAGATGCAGAGAACTGAGCAAGATCAATAATTGATCTTTGAAAATCACCATTTCTATAGAGGAAAACATTTGGAGACAGTTTTTACCTTTACAGGGTTCATGTTTTTAAGAAAAGTTGCTCTCCACTGACAGGGTTGTGCATATGATATTAGTCAGTGAATGGTAGGAGGATGGATGGATGGATGAATGAGTTGTTGTTATCCCATTTCCTTCTTCGTGGCTCCATTTTGAATATGTCAATTGGGAAATGAGTTATGCCTGTCACGAACATCTCTGTTTGCACCTATGGTGCTAGTGTCATTTGGATTGGCAACCATTTCTATGGAACACATAATCAGAGTGTATAAATGGAAAATTCTTATTCAAAGTAGGACAAGCATTACAGAGAGCTCCCTTTTCTCTATGTCTACATTTTAAAATGTAACAAATATGACTTCCTATCCTACAAAGGAATCATATGCCATTACTGAAGCTAGGTGATCACTGGGGTTGTGTGTGTGTTCAAGTAGCACAGATTGAATGGAGCGTGCCCATTTTTGAAGGATACCATTGATAGTGTAAATGACTCTTGATTAAGGCGACCAGATGTTCCGCTTTTTAACAATTGAGCAGCGTCCTGCGGTGTTTTAAAATTAAATATATTACGATACTATTTTTGCATTCTATGAAAATTTTTGTTGCCTCATATAGACCAAATTTTTAATCAAGGAACCCCCTCATCCCCCCCCCCCAATGCCCATGGTGTCACGCTTAAAATCTGGTCACTCTACTCTTGATCCACCCATGGCAGAAATGAAGAGAACCACAGCAGTCGTGTCCCATGGACTTGTAAGCAGAACGCTTCCTCATTTAGCCAGTTTGGTAAAATTTAGACACAAGTAGATAGTTTTTCAAGATGCAGAGAACAAAATCAGTGATTTCTGTAGAGCTTGGGGGAGACCCGTAGAATTTTGGTTTAGTTCCTTTAGAAATTCTTGGATCATTTTCCCTTGCCACCCCTTGGGTGTGTGTTTTTGGAATACGTGCATCTTTCCCACCACCCCTATAAAACCAGCTCCACATCAGGGTCTTAGTTAAAAGAAGGCACGTTTTGTGTCTAAGTCGCTGTTTTTCACAAACTGACATATGATAACACAGGAAACAGTGGGGAAGGCTGATGATAAAATGAAAATACTCTAGACTTAAATTGTCCTAAAATAAGTTTCCTTTTACACGTTCAGCTAATGTTTGAGGTGGCAGCTTTAGTTAAAGCTTGCAATAAAGTGGGACAGACAACAAAACTAACATTAGGAAATAGTATTACTAACTTTTGACTCGCTTTTTTTTAATGAGAAAACATTTCCTTTGCAGGATATGATACTTAGCATTTCAAACTGAACCAATCTAAAACTGAGTACCAGTTTGCAAACGTGGTTCCTGGCTAGAGAATATCTTTGACTATGATTTGAAAGCATGTGTATGGTAGAGATTTTTGAAGGAGAAATGTAATGTCAAAATAATTATATTGTTCTTTGGCAGCCTAAGAGTTTTATTTGGAATTCAGAGTCCCATAGATTATAGAAGTTTCATAACTGTGGGCAGTTATGTTAGTGTTATTAAGATTTGCTTGGAAGCAAACTCTAGTTGGAGAGTCTCTATTGGGAAAACTGAGGTGGGGATCCTCTGAGCCACCCAGCAAAACAATAAGGTGGAAACACACAGTATTAACAGTGAAAAAGGAACCTGTAGAATCATCTCATCTAGACCTGTTAGTTTAGAATGGACAAAGTAGGTCCCAGAGGGGTTTGGTGACTTGCCTAGTGTGGTATGGCAATAGCAGTGAACTTGATTTATGTTTATATTGAACAAGTATTTATTGTGCCCTATTGAGTACCTAGCCTGGGTGTGGCACTCTACAAGGCCTTGGGAAAATTTATTCCTGGCCATCTCTTAGTTCCTCTGTGTCCTAGCTGATCTGTTAATATCTTTATGACTTGGTATTTTGAAGAATGAGACAGGGACGGGAGTTCCCTTTGAGTAATAAAGAGATCTCAGATATGTCGGGGGCCCGTTTGATAGCTCCCATTAAGGAAAAAGTGATTTTTATGGACATTGATTCCAGAAAGGAAAAAAAGACATAGGTTATAGTTATATCAAATACTGCAGACAGCTATTTAGTGGTAACATACTCATGAAGTTCATATGTCAAGTTAACAGTGACTTCCAGATTGGACAGTCATCTTCCTAGAATGATGATTAGGACTTGAAGAAAATTGTAGGAAAAAATTTTAGAACAACTTTATGAAAACACTCAATTAATTTTAAAAATTATAATTAAAAATTAGACAACAGTGATGCAGCTATGCATGTACTAATATGTCACTACAGTTTGAAAGTTTCAAGTTCTAATTTAATGATTATAGATAAGTTAAAAATTATTAAGGATCCATCACAGTATAAGATGTGAAATAATAACAATATATAATCAAGGGTACATGAGGGTGGAAGGGTGGGGGAGGGAGGGGAAAAAAGAGGAGCTTATACCAAGGGTTCAAGTAAAAAATGTTTTGGACAGTGATGCCCCCCCCCCCCCCCCCCCAAAGAAAATGTTTTGGAAATGATGATGGCAACATGTATACAAGTATGCTTGATACAGTTGATGTATGGAATGTTATAAGACCTGTAAGAGCCTCCAATAAGATGATTTTTAAAAAAATTATTAAGAATCAGCATAAAATCCTTCTTAGGGAAACTGGGGGCAGTTATGAAAACTTGCTAGGTATAACCAGACACTTGAGGGAACAAGTTGCAGGGCCTGGTGGCTCAGGATCATTCATTAACTGTGGGGCACTAGGTCAATTGGCATAACATAGTAATCACTGGGGTCTTGAAAACTTTCTAACAGCCATCGAAAAGGCAACTATTGGTCTCTTCCTGACCACAGGGAAGATGAGTGGAGATAGTTGGAAACTCAGGGACACAATTAGTGGACTAAAAAAAGATCATGCAAACCTCAGCCTATATGACCCTGAGATCAGCAGAAGTAGATGGTGCCCAGCTACCAAGGACAACTGCTACAAAAGGGATATCAAAAGGTCCCGGCTAGACTGCAAGAAAAATGTGGAACAAAACTCAGACCAGGCTTCCTGGTGTCATGTAGAGGCTGACGATGGCCTTTAGTCACCCTTCAGGTCTGGAAATAAAATTTGTCATGGCTTAGTTTTCAGCCAAACTGTAGACATGTCTATAAGGGGGGAAATGATTCTGGGGAAGTACACAAGCTTTAGAGTAATCAACCATTTGAGATCAAAAGGGTAGTATATACCTACAGACAAAGTCAGGAAAGCTTAGGAAGGAAGGAAGAATGGGAACAGGAAGCAGAGGGAAGAAGTAGGATAAGTGATGTTGCATTGTGGGAAATTACAATCAATGACACGAAACGACATTGAATTGAATTGTTTGAATGTAAAGCACATTTGCTCTCTGAGCTTTCACCCAAATCACAATAAAAGGGTTTGTTTTTTTTTTTAAATCCTGCTCAGAGATCCAAGAAAATAATTAAATTCAATGTTCTAGAAGGAAACACAGACACCAAATTCGAGTATATTTTATAGAGTCCTCTCCATTAGGTCTTACATGGGACAAACACAAAGCATCTGGATGAAGGACCATCACCTAAGGTCAATGATATCCAGAGGATTCATAGGCAACGCATCAAATCATCATTGGTGGCAGATTATCACAGGAAAGTTACAGACCAGGAAGGACTACAGACACGGAGAGGACCGTGGCGGGGAGGGACACACGCACAATTGAAGACTAGAAAGGATCACAGGATTGGTTCTGAGGCCCGCTCACTAGTGTTATGATTGGGTACCCCAATTCTCATTAAGCACAGGCCCAGGCAAGGCGGCCCCTTCTTGGGCTGCATCGGGGAGTTGCAGCAATCTACACTGAGGTCCGCTCCGCAGAGGGCCACGTCAAAGATCAGAATTGAAATAGAAGCTGAATATACGTGGAGATTGCCAGCAGAGTTGAAAGCTCTCATTCTACACATTGCCCTGCTGCAATAACCCACCCCCCTGCCTTCCCATGAACTTCGACTCCTAGGGATCCAGGAAGGACCTCCCAGGCCGTATCAATCTTCAGAGGAGCAGACAGCCTTATCTTCTCCATCAGAGTGACTGGTGGCTTTGAACAGGCAACCTTGAGGCTAGCTGACCTGGCAGCAGCACAAGAGCTCCTTGCTCCTTCAGAGCAGGATCAAGGGATATTTCTCTCTCTCTCTCTCTCTCTCTCTCTCTCTCTCTCTCTCTATATATATATATATATATATATATATATATATATATATAATTTAAGAGTAGCCTTGGTAAGAAGACATGGCAGGTTTAGTTGAAAGCAAGCTAAGCATGAACCAGAGTGACAGTGCCTAAAAAACAAAGATAGCACATGAAGATTTAAGGACAGAGGATTGGCGGCAGAGAAAATGCTTTTTCCCTAGGGGAAAAAGGGGCAGGGGCAGGAAGGCACCAATGCCACAGAGCAAGGGGGCCAGTGTGCAGAAACAAGAGAGGCAGTGGGCCTTGTGTAGGCCTGGATCAGCTGTTGGCTGGTTTAGTGAGGAAGAGCTTGATTATGTTTTCCTGACAAAGTCTTATGCTCGCACAATATAGTGTCCTTTGGCTCAAGTTTGTTTAAAAACTGCCATCAGTTCGCATTGTCTTGATGGTTGTGAATTTGGTTTTTGGAATTGTAGACCGATGGAGTTTTGAGCTGTTGTGAAAATCGAGGCTCTGAACTTGTCAAGGGACATGGACACCCCATTTGGGAGATGAAGGTCCCTTTCACAGGGGTCGCCTGATACATAACAGTGGTGGAGTAGCAATGAAAATAATTTTATGGTTGGGGGTCGCCACGACATAAGGACCTGTGTGAAAGATGGTGGCATGAGGAAGGTCGAGACGCACTGTGTTAGAGGCTCCTCCACAGGGCAGCCGTGAAGATCAAGGGCAGCCATGACTGGCAAGCAAAGAGCAAGACTGCTCCAGGGTATGGTGCCTGGAGACTGCTCCTGGAAGAGAAGGTGGGGAAAGATGCTGACGGGAGACTAAGATTCAATTGTGAGTGATTGTTCCTGGAGCTAGTTTTGACCATAAAAGTTGGGATTCTAGGGCTGAGCCCCGGTGGCGTAAGTGGTTGAGTGTGGGACTGCGGCCTGCGGGTTTGGCGGTTCAAATCCAGCGGCAGCTCTCAGGAGCAGCACTGGGTAGCGCCCACGACCACCAGAGGCGGTGATGCCCCCCCCCCCAAAAAAAAAAGTTGGGATTCTAATGTAGGAGTGGGTCAACTTTGCTATCCTGCTGGATATAAAACAAAAACAAAACACCTCTCTGCCCTGGTCTTGATTCTGACTCTCAATGGCTGGATAGGACAGACTAGAACTCCCCTGTCCCGTGGAAAGCGTGCGTGCGTGGCATGGTGGTTATGAGTTGGGCTATTGAGCATTGGGTCAGCAATTCGAAACCACTAGTGGGAGAAAGAATGAGGTTTTCTACTCCTGTAAAAAGTTACCATCTTGAAAACGCTGGGGCAGTTCTACCCTGTCCTGTAGGGTTGTGGGGACAGTGGACTCGAATCGATGGTAGTGACTGTAAACGTTTACAGAAGCAGACTTCTGCGTCGTGTTCTTGTAGAGAAGCTGGTGAATTTGAATCTTTAGCACCAGTCTTGTGACCCCCAACTCATAGCAATGCCATCTGACAGGATAGAACTGCCCCTTTGGGTTTCTGAGACATTAAACTTTTATGAGAGTAGATAACCTCATTTCTTCCACATTGTGGTTTGTGGGTTTGAACTGCTGACCTTGTGGTTAATAGCCCAGAGCTTACTGGCCTGTGACCTAGACCCTGTCAATGAAAAGACCCAATCATGGTGGCCTGCGCCCTCTTTCCCAGTAACGGTAATAGCAGCAGCAGCAATGGCACTGGGTGCCCCCAGCTGGAGGTCTTCATCAGGTGAAATGCTGGGTGAAGCCTTTTCCAGTGAGGGTCTCATTCGCTGCATCTTACCCTATAAGGCAAACATTATTTTTGTCTCTAGTTTGTGGATGCGGCATGGAAATGAGTGACTTTGTCCTCATCTTCACCACCAGTGCCTTCTCGGAACTTTTTGTTTCCAGTGCCATTCCTGTTATATCTGTATCAGGTGTGTTCACAAAGCATGAGCCCCAGGATGTCTGCATCCGAGGCATATTTTGGGTTTCGATGCAGAATCATCTGTCTGGGACCCTGTCATCTTGTAAATTCCTGGACCCTACTGAGTATTATTGCGTGAATGTCTATGTGAAAGCACTGGGACTACGCCTTTGAAACAAGCCCCTTGGAGGGTTCTGATGGGCATGGAAGTTACAGAGCAGCTGGAGCAGCGCTTTCAAGAAGAGGGTGGGAGGGAGGAGCAGGCGATGGTGAAAAGCCCCCAAGTATCTCAGGGAGCTTAGGTTTGGAGGATGTATTCCATGCCTGGCTCTTGCCGGTCCTGAGTGAAATCACTTCTCCTGCTTCTCAGAGGGCTCATTTTGCACACAGCAGGATGGGATTCCAGGGAATACCAGGGAATTCACAGGGGAAGCCAGCCAGTCGCTTTCCCATTTTCTGTCCAGACCCAGGCAGGGAAAGGCCATGCGGTGGGAGGTAGAGACTTTGCATGACAGAGCCGCATTAGAGTATTCACTACGACCCTGCAAGTTTGGTTTCATCTAACTCCCAAAGCCCCAAAACTCACTGCCATCGAGTCAGTGCTGGCTCATAATGGCCCCTGCAGGTTTGTGAGGCGGTGATGGCAACCGGAGTGGAAAGTTCAGTCTTGCTCCCCAGGAGCTGCTAGGAGTTTCGAACTGCCGACCTTGAGGATTGCGGCCCACCTCCCCACCTCTCCCCATCCCCCAGGCCTTCCGCATCTGATTTAAAACTTGATACTTAGTTTGTGAAAGACTCTAAATGATTTTTTTTTTTTAAAGAAAGCAGAACTCGAGGGGTAGTATTCTTTATGAAGTTTCGCTAACTAACCAATGGATTCGCCGAAAGGCGACTTCAGGGCGTAGTTCGGCTGGAGGTTTAAAGAGGATCTCAGGGCAGCACTCTTGGGTAGCCCTGTCTCAGTGGGGCCCGTACATCTAGACTCAGACCGTGCTTGAAGACCCCGGAGCGGCAGAGAAGGATGCCATGTTGAGATAATGGCATCATCAGAATGGCTTCTTGCTGAGTCCCGTCTGGTGGCCGTGGAGAGGCAGGACTGGAGGCTGAGGTCTGGGCCCGAGGCGCTTGTTTTCTCAGGGGAGAGGTGATGTGCCCTGCGTGGAGCAGAGGCAGCGGGACTCGATGCTTGGTTGTGGAATGGAGGAAGAGGAAGCTGCGTACTGGGTGAGGTCCTTGTGGGATTGGCACATCTGGACCTGTTGCCATCAAGTCGATTCCATCTCCTGGCAACCTGTGCTTACCAAAGTGTGACTGTGTTCCCTCGAGTTCCCCGGGCCTGTAATTCTTGGAAGCAGCAGCAGGCCTTTCTTCTTTGTGTCCCTGTTGGTCGGAGTCAAATGCCACCTGTTCAGTCAGTAGCCAAGGGCCAATCATTTGGTCACCCTCGGATCTTGGAATGCATCGTAGAATCCAGAATCTAGGAATACACTTCCAACCGGATGGCCAGTGGGGAACTTCATGGAGACGATGAAGCTGATTAGTGGGTGGATTTTAAGAAACATTGATTAGAAGCCCTGGGGGCATAGTGGTTACAAGTTGAGCTGGCAACCTCAAGGCCAGCAGTTCAAAATCACCAGCCCCCTCTGTGGGAGAAAGGTGAGGTTTTTGACTTGGTCAGGGCAAGAGGCAGGATGAGAGAAATCCATGGGCAAGGCAGGAAAGGACCAGACCAGATGAATTTCAATTTTGGTTATGAGGAATTGTGAGGGGAGGAGGATATTCTAAAGGGAAATTTGTGTCAGCAGCAGAAGGGCTGTGTGTCAGTCCAGGTAGACTAGAGGAACAAATTCAAGGGCACGCATATCGATATAAGGCAAGGGTTTATATACAAAAGGAATGGGACATGGAGAAAGCATCCCAGCCCAGTCCAGTTCAAACTCATAAGTCCGATGTTAACCCATATGCCCGAAATCAGTCTATAAAGTCTCCTTCCGACTCACGCAGTCACAGGTCAGTGAGTGCAGAACCCCGATGCTGGCAGGGCACCTCGCCTCCAGGGCTCAGGGTCCATCGACAGCAGAAGCAACTCATCACTGGCAGAGGTCTGCATGTGGCCACCCCAGCTTCAGAGGTCTGGCTCCATCAGGGCAAAGCTGTGTGGTCTCTCCTCCGGCTCCTCCAGCTTCTTAAATGCTGCCAGCTTGTCTTGTCTGTGATTAATCGTCTTTAACTCCCAACAACTGGGGAAGATAGCTTCTCATCTTCATGAGGGAAATATCGTGAGATTTCCCAGAAGTCTCAGGTGAAAGCCATGCCCACATAGAGGCCTCATTGGCTACTCAATGGCTAGCTCTAGATTAACAGGCTAGACTCCACCCCTACATTTCAATCATAAAATTAACATAAGCACATGACTGCCACAGGCTGTTAGCACTAAGTTAAGGAATCTTGTTCATCTCATCTTGGAGGGCTTTTTATTGATTGGACCAAAATGACCTTTGTGTGGCTGTTTCCTTGGGAATGTCAAACAAGCCTTGGTAAAGCTCTCTCCTTGTTCTCCGCCTGGCTAAAGGGCCTTCCCAGGAGCCCCTGAGGGATGCAAGCCTTCTGTGTGCTCAGCTGTTACCTGATAGGTTGGAAACTTGAGTCCATGCTGAAGTATCACCAGAGAATGTCCTGGTGATTCACTCCCCCCAAATCAACCATGAGGAGCCCCAGGAAACACACTTCTACTCTGACCCACGACGTGGGCCGCCCTAGCAGCAACTGGATTCCCAAGTCTTTCTCTAGTTCTTTCCTAAGAAAATTGACGTTGTCTTTGTTGAGAATAGACATAGCAGAGAATGCATCAATCACGTGCAGTTCAGTGGTGTTGGTTCTGTTCTTCAGGGGATGCAAAGATTCCACCTTCATTAACACCCCTCTCCTCCCCCAGGTTCCCATCCAACCTTTCTAGTTGCTGTCACCAGCTTCATCCTCTCGAAAGATCTTCAAAAAGTAGAATACTCAAAGCAGACTTTGTTTACTGGTGAAGCTAAATGAGTGTTGGTTTTTAGAAGAATATATATTTTTTAGTTTACAGTTTAAAGATGATCCCATGACAATAATTTCAGGGGTTTATCCAGCTTCCATGATTACACAGTGTCCTAGAGTTAATAAGATTTTGAATTTTTGTTTTGTATTCCCTGCCTTTCAATTAGGATTCTTCTCTTGGATCTCCAATCAAACTGTCAGTCTGAGGTAGACATAAACTTATATAACTCCTGCTTACTTTATTTGTCGGACCCCCGCCCCCCACCAAGTGAGGGAAAAACAGGGGTACATCTAATGGTCTGAAGGTGTGGTACCCGAGAACATTTTTTTATGATACCTTGCGCCCACTTACTGTCCGCTGCTCTTTGCAGGCTGTGGATTGCTGTGTGTTTAGGGGAAGTCCCATTTCCTAGAATCTTAATGTCAGTCAGGTCACATGATCAACACAGCACATGCCTCCCTTCATTTGTTCATGAAAGTGATGATGGTTCTTAGCACCACCGTTCAGTTTCCACTGTTAAATATTACCGTATTTTGCTTTATTTTAATAAATATTTTAGTATACTGGTACTATTTGGTTTAGAATACTTTGTTTTGTTTTCCTGCTCTAAAACCTGGATGGATCTTATGGTAAGGTGAGTCTTATGGTCCAAAAAATATGATAGATAAGAAATGGAGCTTGTATTACAGAAGATTTTTTTTTTGTGGGCATCACTGCGCTCAGGTGGTTGTGGGAGCCACCCAGCCCTGTTCCTGAGAGCCAGCGCTGGATTCAAACCGCCAAGCCGCAGTCCACTTATGCTACTGGGGCTCAGCCCAGAAGATTTTCCTTTAAAAAAATCACTTTATTGGGGCCTCATACAACTCTGTCACCATCCATCCATCCATCCATCCATCCATCCATCCATCCATCCATCCGTCCATCCATCCATTGTGTCAAGCACATGTGTACATTTGTGTGCATCATCAATCTCAAAACATTTTCTGTCTACTTGAGCCCTTGGTATCAGCTCCTCCCCCCCCCCTCTTTTTCCTGCAGAAAAATTTCTGATGAAACGTTATAATAAGGTACTACAGGCTTGTGAGCATTTTATTGAGATAACATCAACTGCTGAGTTCCTTTACCAACTCACCCCGACCCTCTGATTCTTATCACAACATACCCCTTTGCTCTCAGTCTTGTGTATCGTATCAATCTCAGTTGAGTGTTTATGCAAAACTTCCTCTCCGGCGTGGGTGAGGAGTGCTGGGTGGCAGAAGGTATCCAAACACTGCCATGCAGTGTTGTCCACTGCACAGGCATGAATGTACAACCTAGGAGAACAGTGTGCTTGGTCTACAAAGGCATGTTCAAGATGAAGTCCTTACCCCCATTCCTGCTCTTCTGCCCATCAGATTAATTCCAGGACAGTCTTGAGAATAGATCATCTCCTACCACCTTTACAACTACTGCTTATTCAGATACTCCTCTGGGCTTAGACATTAGGATAAAGCAGGGATGCGGATGGGGCTAGGGGAGAGGGATAGGCGGGAGGCATTGGTCAAGGAGAGGAAGGAGGAGTAGGGGTGAGTCACATAGTTATGGAATGCAAGGAAGGTTGAGCCTCATTTTTACCTCCTTCCCTAAGTTATAGAGGGTGTTGGTGCACACAACCTTTTATTCTAATGCCTGTGTGAAGGTGGTTAGCCTGAATGAGTGGTGGCCAGTGGAAAGCTGGGGGAGGGGTTGTGTAATACATTTAGAAAGGAGACTCAGTGAGAAAGCAGAGGGAACACGGTGATACAGTTTTGAACGTGAGTGACTGAAAGGGTGATGTCACAGGAAGAAGCCGGTCGATGACTCCCTGGCTGGGAGCTTCATTGAAAGCATGAAACACTTATTATACAAGTGAATGTTAGCCACGGCAGCCCTGCGAACGAGCCTACAGGCATCCTGAGAGGATTGGATGCAAAATGGCGTGGATCATGTGGTAGAGGACAGGGACAAAAGTACACAGGACTCCCCACCCCACCAGCCTCTGAAAAACATGAGAGCATTTCAGAGCATCCACCAAAGCAACCCCACTTCCCATGCTCTTCCCTGGTCTCTATCCCGCCTCCCCCCTGCCAGCCTGTGTGTGCGTGATTGCTTGAGCAGCACTGTGCACCAGCCTATCTGATTTTCAGTGCCAGACGGCATTGTCGCGGGGTCCTGCAAGTGTGGTAGGTGGCCGTGTTTTATACATCTCCCACACAACATCGACAGCACAGGCCACAACCAGTGGTTTCATAGATGTCTAGAGTAAAAATAGAAGGTGTGCTAGGAGCCCAAGCTGGCCCAGCCAGAGGATATGATGGGCATGTCTTGCCCCTCTGTCCCTCTGTGCTTTCAAATGGATTCCTTTTTCTCGTGCTGTTTGGGTGCTGACCCAACGGAATGAAACACTGCCCAGCCCCACACCACCCTTACACTTGTTACCTGTGAGCTCCTGTTGTAACCACTGTGTATCCATCCCTTTTATGGACGGTCTTACTCTTTCACTGACCCTCTCCTGATCTCTACTAGAGGACTCCAGTGAAGATCCCCTCCTTTGTACCAAGAGACCGAGTTGCTTGGATTGGATCCCAGCAAAACCGTGGTCCACAGCAGATGTCTGATAAATATGAACACAGGGACAGCCCTATCCTTGCAACTCCAGCCCCTGAG